>KE747829.1:240274-292655 GCA_000465215.2 Pyrenophora seminiperda CCB06
TTGTTACCCCGCCCCACCACACTTACCGTACTTCCATGTAATCCACGCACGCACTCCACATATCCATAACCCCAGTCCATCCATCCATAATACTCGTTTCCTCACCTACATATTCTCACTAATTCAAAAAACTTCCATCAAACCAACCACAACGGGCACTTTGGCGGAGTGGTTAACGCGCTGGCCTGCTAGTCCTCCTTTCGGGGGAAAGTCAGCCAGTTCCTTCGGGAGCGTGTGTTCGAATCACACAGGTGTCGCGTACTTTCTTTTCTTGGTACTTTTAGGCGTTGTGGCGGAGTGGTTATCGCGCAAGACTAGAAATCTTGTTCCTTCGGGAGCGTCAGTTCGAATCTGGCCAACGTCGTATTTTTTTTGCGTGGTGGGTGGTATTTTTTTGGGGGGGGGGATGAAAGAGGTATTTCTGCCATTCAACTTTATCCGAGTAAGATTCAATTACGGTACTGATTTTTCTATATGTCTACACCAGTTTCTACTACAACACCACTACTACTCAATCGTACAAATAACCTTACCCCTCGTCTTATTCTCCTCCAACAGCCTCTGCGCATCCTGCACCTGCTCCCACGGCAGCACCTTTTCCACAAACAGCTTAAAGCTACCATCCTTCATCTTGGGCAGCGCATGCTCCACAAGCTGATCCCTCAACTTGCCCTGATACTCCTCGTCGCGACTCCTCAAGCTACTACCCACATACGAGCACCTCTTCCTAATAAAAGCACTAATATCCGTGCCCTCTGGTAACTTGGTACCGCCCATGAAGCCCAGGTTGACGATGACGCCGTCTTTTGCAATGGCGTCGAGGTTTTGTTGAAAGTACGAGGCGCCGACGAAGTCGATTATGATGTCGACGCCTTTGCCGGAGGTGGCGGTTAGGATTTGGTCGACCCAGGTTTGTTTTTGGGATGAGGAGGAGGAGGAGGAGGAGGTGGTGGTGGTGGTGGTGTTGAAGGCGGCGGTGGCGCCGAGTTGGGTGACGGCGAAGGAGCATTTGGCGTCCTGGCGGGCGGTGGCGTAGACGGCGGAGGCGGAGTCGGCACGGGAGAGTTGGATGCCGGCGATGGAGACGGAGGAGGCGGCGGCGTGCCAGAGGATGGTTTTTCCGGGGGTGAAGCCGCCGACGAGGTACATGGCTTGTGTGGCTGTTATCCATGTCTGTTTGTATGTATGTCTTGGTTAGCCGCCAACTTGTCTAATAACCTAACCCTCAAAGCTCCTCCATTCCCAGAAAACCAAAACCCTTAACTTACCTCAGGAATCCCCGCACACTCCTCCCAACTCAACTCCTTCGGCTTCCTCACCAACATATGCGTAGACACAGCAATGTATTCCGCATACGCGCCCCCGTACGCCAGCCCAAACACCTCGTCGCCGACTTGAAAGCCTTCTTTGCCGCCCCCTTCGGAACCTAGCTCGGCGATTGTGCCTGAGAACTCTACGCCTAGGATCTTGGGGGCCTGGGGGGGAACGGGGTATTGGCCCTCGCGCTGGAGGAGGTCCATGCGGTTGAGGCCAAAGGCTTTGATTTTGACGAGGGCTTGTGAGGCGCCGGGTTGGGGTTTGGGGACTGAGGTGATGTGCAGGTTTTCGAGGGGGCCGCGGCCGTCTTTGATGTCTGCGTCGTGGGGAGAGAGTTAGCAATGTTGTTTGTCTGGCTTGGAGGTAGAGGGGGGAGATATAGATGGTGAGTTACGGACCTACGGCGCGCATTGTGTCGCCCATCTTGTTGGTTAGCTGTGGTTATTTTTTGGGTTAATTTTAAAGTGAAATTGAGTATTAGGTGGTGAGATGAGTGAAACTGAAGAGACGGCAGAGGTATTATAAGACTTCAAAAAAAAGTTGTAAGCAAATGGTGCACAGCTTTGTACCGAGGCCCTTCAGGCAATTACGTAGATGATTGGTAATGATGCTGAGGGAGGGGCAGCTTCACGAGTCAAGCTGTAGCGGGGTGGGCTGCATGAGATCGGATAACCTAGGCAAGGGGGCCCGAATGTGCATTTGGTATCATCTCCAGCTTGCACATGCTTCTACTCACGGCGTCGTTACTAGTGACATTCATTTCGTACTAGACTGTACCAACCATGCCCCACACTCAATACCTGTATCATGGGCTCGCTAATTACGATTCAAGGCAGAAGATCGCTCAAAGACTGACAGATATTGCGATGCCGTACTTAGCTAACGAACAAGCTGTCCTCTTTCAAGTCATACTGCTTGATAAGCTGGGCAAGTTTGTTGGCTTCCTGGGCGTAGTTGAGCTTGTTCTGGCCCAAGACCTGGTATCGCACCCTATGAACGTTAGCAACTGTCGAATTCGTGTCTTGTCGCGGCAACTTACTTGGGCTGATCCTGGTACGTCTCCATCTTTGCCCGTACCCGGAAGTTAAAGGTCTTGCATGTAGCCTCTTGCATGGCGGTCATGAAGTTTGTGGTGCCGTTTTCCTCGTCGTCCATCTTGAGCTTCATAGCTGCATTCGCAGGCATGCCAACAATTTCTGCTCCGGCCTCGTCGAAACAATTGAGCCACATTGTACCGGTATGATCGCCAACATTGACCTGCAGCACATAGCGATAGGTCGGTTCAGGGAAGCTAGCCTGGCACTTTTCACACCACCAGTTGCCGGGGTTGTCTTCGATGACCTTCTTGTTACAGCCTTGAGTCGAACACGCAGGGTACGCGACCGTAGTGTTCTTGACATACAGTACTGATGCCCGGAGGCTCATATACGCGGGCGTATCTTGGAGGTAGGATTCCTCCTCCAGGATGGCGGAAATGATCTTTGTCTCGTTTTTGGAGCCTCCAGCAGCCGATGCCATATTCTGATGGGTAGAAAACGTTGCATTCTGCCCAACAGCATTGAACCATCCTCTGAGTTTGTGTGCCTCATCAATGTCTGGGTCGACCATCATAGAGCCGGAGCTTAACAGACTGAGACTCCTTCCGCCAAAATCAGACACCTTCACTCCCTTGAAGGCGATGATGGATTCCAAGGGTGCGTCAAAGCTCTCTGCAGTCTTGCCCCAGACGGTCAGCCTGACCGATGTCTGACTATCATCTGCCAAAGTCAATTCTCGCTTGCTAAAGTCCTTGTTGGTGGTCTTTGACGTTATCGTGGTGACTTCGGCAACTTCCTTCAACACGCCAACTGCGTCAATGGTAGTATCTTTTTCAACCGAGTTCAAATCACCAATCTTGGTGAAGTTGAAGCGTATTTGTGGCTTATTCTCCTGATCTTCTGCCTTTTCGACCTCAGTGTCGCGCTCGAATTGCAGCTCGTAGTCATTGGGCAGATTTGAAAATTGCTTCTTCGCAAGCGTAACCCTACAAGGCGCTGAGATGTAGTATACAGTACCCACTTCGAAGATGGGATACAGCTTATCAGCAACTTCAGTGAAGGCAGTGGCCCGAATCTCGCCAGAATCGTCTAGCAGATTGACGCTGAAGAGCTTGCCGGTTCCCTTTGCGTTTGTCCATTCTTTCATATCGCTCTTGACAGTACAACGGGCGCGGATGGTCCACTTGTGTGCGTACGGCGATAGCGATTCGATGGGGTAGAGATTAGGATGTGACGCTGTGCCAGGGTTGCCCTGGTGTGTAGGGAGCGATCGTTGAGGTTGTGGGGCAGCCGCTGGTGCAGGCTTTGATCCGTAGAAGTTGTTGCCTGGGATGGCGGCAGGCTGCTGATCGGCGGACTTGGTATCTAGAGCTTCGGGCTGTCCAATCTTTTCGAGCTCACCGTACTGTGGGAGAACTTCGAGCTCCATGATGATCAAGATGCTGAGGATGTGTCAGGACTTATCATGGGTGTATTGCTGGCTATACGCACTTCTTCTCTTTGACACGCTGAGGGTTGTACTTCAAAAGCCGTACTATCGAGCCCTTCTTGAGCTGTCCGGATGTGACAATATCATTGGCAGCTGTAGGCTGTCAGCTACAATCCCGCCTCGACCGAGTTAGACTTACTGGTTGCAATCATGGTCTGGACAAAGTTGCGAATGTCGCTCAGTACCACGCGAAAGCGCTGGACTGCGCCAGAATCGCCCACTTTGGGATCCATGGTCTTGATCTGTACGCATTGCATGACCGGGTGTTCTACAAAGCAGCCGCTGGGCTGGAATATGCTCCTGTATGATATCAGTAAGTGGCAAAGGACTAGCTACACGGCATCTTACTGAATAGAGCCCTGTGTGATAGCTGCTTCTGCCATGTTGACGGTGATGTACGTGTGGTATGAGGTTGTGATGTCTGAATTGGTGGCGGCACAGCAAAGTTTCCAAAGCGCGTCGACGCGTCTTGTCGGAGTCACGTGGCTTCAAGGCCCCGCACTCGCGCTAGTCCGGATGTAATAGTGGCAGGCGGGGCGACGTAATCGGCTTGGACCCTTCCAGTGTTCCCGGTAGCTGCAGCTGCTCAAGGTGACTTGCGCCAGCTTTCACTCGAGCACATTCACTCAACATAAAAAACCATGGCTGACAACGAAATTGCCACACGTGCACCGGAGAGCGATGCCCAGGAGAAGCCGCAGGAGCCAGCTAACGAGGCAGCACCGGAAAGCGTATTTCCCGGAGACACGCCAGCACAAGCAGGACCAAGCATGGGTGTAAGACAGTGATGCTTTTCCCTGTTCAAGTGATGGACACTGATAGATTAGGAACATTGTACCACCGACCGTCCTACGCCCTCTGGGGAGAAGCCAACGGGTGACCTCACCAAGCTAGGCGGCGTTGAATGCTATGTCGCGAAGCCGGCTGACTACCCTCACTCGCCCTCGAAACTCCTCCTTATGCTCACAGGCGGCACAGGCGTCAAGTCAACCAACAACCAGCTGCAGGCTGACAAATACGCGGCAGAAGGCTATCTCGTCGTCATGCCCGACCAGTTTGACAACGACCCAGCGCCAAACAGCGTAGACATGACGGAAATCTCAAAGGAGGCTTCATGGCTCGAGTCGGTAAAGCTCAGGACGGCCGAGTTTTCAAAGTCCTTCATGATTGACATGTGGCTTGCCAAGCATACTCCTGAGAAGGTGCTACCACTACTCCACAACGTCGTTGAGAGTGCAAAGGAAGACTACGCAGACGCCGTCGCAAATGGTGGGGGCATTTATGGCGTCGGATACTGTTTCGGTGCCAAGTACATCCTCATGCTTGCTTCCGAGCTCCCTGACACTGTGGCCTGGGGGGAAGAGGCTCCCAAAGACATAGAGCAAGGGACCGTCAAGAAAGAGCCAATCCTTAAGGCGGGAGCCATAGCCCACCCAACCATGACGACCAAGGAGGATCTCGAAGCCGTCAAGGCGCCCGTCTACATTGCCGCTGTCAAGGACGACCCCATGTTCTCAGAAGACGATGCACTAACACCCGGTCGAAGAGCAATGGAAGCGAACAAAGTCGAGCATGAGATCCACGTCTTCTCCGGAGTACCCCACGGCTTCGCAGTCTTTGGCGACTATGAAGACGCCAAGATCAAGGCTTCACAAGCACAAGCTTTCGGCCAGATGTTGGGCTGGATACAGTCTCACTAGGAACTGGGGATTTTACTCATTTGCAAAAGGCGTCAAGGTGGGTTACGGGGGCTGCCCAGCAGAAAGCCACAATCTGAATATCATAACATTATGTTGTCACACAAAATTCACATTACTTCTATATGGTTAGCTTCTGTGTCTTTAATTGACCACGCTAGTTTCTCTGTGCTTCTATCACACAATGTCTTCTCTCATTCTGAACTATCCCTCCGTTTGATATTGCCTCCATAAATTACATGTTCGTTTGTGTGGTTGTATTAGTTAGCTACCTACCCCCACCTCACCCCTCCCCTAATTACTCCCCTTCCCTTGGATGAAAACATTTTCCCCGCTCTTCTCCCCCTTGCCTCCTCCCTAACTACTCTTGCTTAACTCTTCCTTCTCTTTTCTTTTACTTCACTTTACTTTTAGATAAATCACGATAAGTCACAATAGGGCAACCTTTGTATACGGTTAGTACACGGTCGGTATACAGTACACAGTATACGGTATATCGTTATGCCTGTTTATTATACAAATAAGTGTAAGTACCTAGAAAGTCCTAGAGAGTTGGAAAAGGCATCTAAAAAAGAATTAAACGTTACCTACAACCCATACTAGTCGTGCTTGTAATGAAGAAAGCCCCGCCCGATATTCCCATCAACCCACTCACCTGCAAAAAACCCACATCTTCACCCCACCCTCCTCATCAACCCATTAACCTCCAACAACCCATTATACCCCTCCTCCCTCGGCTCAACCAACAACCTCGCCGCCTCACCCCCCACAACAGGCAATTGCTCCAAATCCTCCACCGCTCCCCTCATCTTCTTCGTCTTCATCTGCGGCACTGTCTTAGGATCCAACAGTCCCACCTGCACCAACACACTCGCCTGATCCCAATAAACATGCTCACTCACCAACTTCTCCCCCCGCACAGCCACCACACTCACCATCGCCACCTCAACTTTTTTGCCTGTCGGCTTCACCCCCGGCAACATCCAATCCACCTCATCGCTATGCGTAAACGTCACAACCACCTCATCCACAACCCTATTAACCCCCATCGTCCTCGAAACAAGCCTCATCCTAAAATCCTCCACTAAGCTCGGCACAAAGAAATCCGCGTAAAAAGACGCGAGTTGGCGCCGACCCACCCCGCCTTGGCAGGTAGGGAGAAAAGTCACGTGCGGAGCATCCTGCGACATATTTTTCACGACGGCCATGCTGGCGCGGTCGGGGTCGGACGTGTCGTCGTATTTTGCGGCCCAGTGGGCTTGGGCGAGGGGCTCGAGATCGAGGTTTTTGCCGAAGCCGCGGCGGATGCAGGAGAGGGTGCGGGTCCAGGCGAGGTTTGACTCTATGGCTTCGTGGTGGGGGGAGGAGGGGTCGGCGAAGCCAGTGGTGCAGTTTTCATAGACGTAGAGTTTCCAGGCGCACATGTCTGGGCGGGGGATGGCTGTTGTTGCATGTTGGCGGCCTGCGACGTGGACTTGTAGTTGGTGCGAGTTTGGAAAGAGAGTCTTTGGGCTGGGGAGGACGGATGGGTATAAAGCAATGATTGCACAGCATTTGGCTAGTGGTTTTTGTGCTGTCTTGAGTACTAGGGAGGCGGCGTCGCCGTACGCGATGAGCGCGTAGTGCTCGCCTAGGCTGAGCGAAGACGAGAGCGTCTTGAGACTCGCAATGTATTCTGCTTGCGACTGCGTACCGGGCTCGTACGGCAGGAAGCGCGTGTCGTAGCCCTCCTCGCGCCACGCCAGCAGCGCTTTTTCCGGCGCGGGAAGCGCGCAGCTGAGGTAGATGCGTGGGAGACCAGAGTTGAAAGTCAGGAAGCCGCCGCGGCCGGGGCGGTCGTCAAACGACGTTATTGACATATTCCCTTTCGTTCGTTATCTCCCTTAGCTCTTGTTTTTTCTTGTTTGGATTTCCCTTTTTTTCCCGAAATAGATTCGTCTTGATCGCTGATCGTTTGGACGATGATGCGCAATACCCGGAGCTTACAGTTTAGTTCGCAAAACAAGGCGGGTTGGCTTTTAGCTTGACGGGTTTGTGACGTTCAATTGTGGAGTTTTGGATGGGGCCCTTTGGCAAGCCACAAACAACAACGCTTTGGATAGCAGCTCAGCCGCGGAGCTGGGCGCTCCAACGGCATTTATTTCCCGCGCGCGCTACATACCTCTGTCCAGGATCCTGGTCCTATAACCTGGCGTGATCAAAGACTGGGCGACCAAGTTTCGGGAGTACTATTGTAATAGTGTGGGCACGTATAAGCTTTGACGGCCAATAAATGCGGCCTGACGTCATATTCGCAAATGTACGTGGGGAGAACCACCGCGGGGGCGAGTAGATGTCTGTTGGAGTAGAAAAGACGTTCGGGAAAGTCTAGCGCGAGTCCAGGTTTTACTTGTTTGGGAAAAGATGAATGTGGGGATCGTGGACTTGTGTTTGTTTGTTTGTTTGTTGTTGTTTTGTTGCGGTTTGTGTGGAGTGGATGGAAGTTTTGTGAAGACTTTGTTGATTTTTATCCTGACATGCGTAACTTCTTTGCTGGCAAGACACATCTACGCATAAATCAATACAGCGCTTCACGGATTTATGAAGCGCGAACATGTATGTACTTGCTTCCATCTTGAAACTCTTGGCCGTGATCGAGCACGCCCTCTTGTGAGTGCCATACCTCTATGCATCTTTCACATATCTTTCCAAGTGCAGCCGCAGCCGTAAATCATCCGATAAAGCTGCAGGTAGGGAGCTTGTACTCATTAAGCACCCAGTACTTCCTCCTCACGCCTTCCCACTCACCCTTGTCATCAAGATCCGGCACCGGAACCGTCTCCCACTCTGTATCAAAACCAGCTTCGAAGAGATCAAACTCGACAATCTTATTGTAAACATCGTACACAATCTGGCGATCTGCACCCATGCCATTGAAGAAGCCGAATTTGCCGCCTTGGCCGTCTGAGCCTCCAGCGGGGTCTAGCAGCCCAATGACATGCTCTGTGAAGAATTCGCGCAACGCCTTGTACTCCTCGGCGAAAGTGTCAAAGTAGATGGCGTCGAATAATTCGCCCTTTTCTACCAGGGCAGGGACAATGTCTTGCCATCGGCCCTCGTGTATGACGACGCCTGGCTTCTTGTCCCATCCCTGCTCTTTCATGCGCTTGATAACGTCCGGGTGTGCTTCAATGATATGATGAGACTTGGCCTTCTTCTCTTGAAGAATACCATCGATTATCCCCATGCCGTGACCCACGTTCAATACGCGCAGCCCTTCTGTTGGAGCCAGTAGCTCGGCAGATCTCCGCATCAAAGTCGTCTCCCACTCCATCATGACACCGTTTGATGAATCGTCCAGTAGCCGGTCACGATCAAAGGTGAGTTTTGATGCGAGATAATTCGGGTTCTCCGTGGACTCGTCACCTGGTGGCGTGTCTTCTTGACTTGTGTCTATTGCATCCACACCTTCCGTTACCTCTCCAACGTCCTTGTCGTCCTCGTCCTCTTTTTCTTCATCCTCGTCATCCTCGTCATCCTCGTCCTCATCATTGTCATCGTCATCCCCAAGCAACTGGTACTGCTCCATACGACTCAGCAACATCTCAGCCCGTACACCAGCATCAACGCAAAGCTCGTATAGCTCCTTCAGCCCCAGCCTATGCGCAATACATCCCGGCGTATCACCATTCGTATCCAAGTCGTTCCAAATAGCCCCATTCTCAAACAGAAACTTTACAGTCTTAACCGCCGCCTCAACTTCCTGTTTCTGTTCCTCAGTCGCCTCAGTCGCGTCTCCGTTGGTTTTGCTATTGGTCTGCTTCTTCGCATTCTCCTCGTCGTCGGGCTCGCACGCGGCAATCGCAGCGTGCAGGGGCGTGAAGCCAGTTTCTGAATCTTGCACGTTTGCAGACGAATTGCGCAGGAGATTGCGGAGAGCGCTGATGTCGTGGTGCGCGGCTGCTAGCAGGATGCTTTGGGTGGAAAGGTCCGTTTGCGTGTCGAATTCTGCGTCGTCCATGTTTGGTCGCTTTCAGGCGTGAGTCTTTGTATTGTGGAAGAGCGCGTGGAGGGGGAGGAGGAGGTGGGGTGGTGGGGTCAGGAAATTTATTGGAACACGAGTCATGCAGGGTCCAGCTAAAGACCAATCCATGTCAGCATACAGAGGGATACAGACGACAAGTATTTCTTGCTGTACTACTCCGTAGACCTGATCGCTTGGCTTGAGCGGCGCCACATCTCATTTGTAATGCAGTGGGCCGTGTCAAAAACGTGTGTATCCAACCTGTCAGCAACGTCTCTCCCCCAGGATATACGCACATATGCTTGAACATAGCCGCATGCGTGATTCCCACGAAATCCTTCTTCTGGACACACACACATCTCCTCTCCTCTCTTGTCATATAAGCTCAACATCCCCCGTTCCACACCCCACGCACCATTGCCTCACAGCACTCCATCTTACAACCCAAACATCCCCCCTCTTCATCTCGAATCTCCTATCTGTGCCCTCTACAAAAATCTCCCCTACATCCCTCAGTGCACGTACAAACACTGCTTCATCTTCGTCTGGCTTAGTGACCATGTTGATACCGCCCGTCGTGTCGTCAAGGCGCTGGAGGGTCGCTGGGAACTGGCTGAGGAAAGAGGTATTGTAGTGTGCGGAAAGGAGCGCCTGATGCGATTGGAGGTACTGGAATTCTGCCGGAGATAGGAGCGAGGTGGGTGTGTCGAGAGAGTTGTTGTGTAACGTTTGGATGTGAAGGGGATGTGTATCGATCTGTATCAAGTTTGGCATGTCAACTACTATAACATCTCACCTGAAGGTAATAACTCGAATAGGACGATTCGGTAAGCATGAAGATGTATATGAAGAGGGTTTACCTTTTTTATCCTCGCCCTCAGGAAACTGCGAACAAGAAACTTGAACCGCTCCAACTCGGTTTGTATGATGATTAATCGAAAATTTGTCTTGGGGTCCATATTGCCCGTCTGCTCTTCCACAAGCTCAATCTACAAGCTGGCGTCATTAGTCAAAAAACGACTAGCCCCTACTCTGTTTCCCTCCCACGGACTGTCAGACTAACCTGTCGTGCAATCCGTGCTAGGACACGATCCATGAGCTCCTTGGGCCATGGTAATATCTCTGGCGCTACACGCTCGGCGACCCAGCACCGTGTCAATTCCTGCAGGTCGCGAGACTCTTGGGGTGTAGAGTCTACGGACACCTCAGCCAGCAGATCGTCAATGTCCATGTTCATTGTTGTTGTTGTTATTGGGCACGGGCGTATGTGGCAGCAGTAGCGGAGCGGGCGCTGGCGTGAGGTGAGGCGACGGGAAAGCGTATAGTAGACGTATGCGTGCGCGTGTTTCGTGCGTCGTAGCCGTATACCAAGTGCGTAACCCGAATAAAAAATCAATTCCGATGCCAGTCCCCAGTCCCAACCCCAAGGTTACAACGCTCGACTGACGTGACGTACCGGTACGTCAAAAGTTCCGGATACCAAACACACCGAGACAAACAATCAATAAACAACAGGGCCAATTCGAGATGGTCACAGCTGTTATCTGTCTGCAAGGCCGACGCGTGTCTTTAATTTTTGCAGCTTCACCGGTTCACTAATGTCAAGTGTGCATGTGCAGCAGTGTGTTGTCGTGCATGCGTCTGCATCGCAGCGCCGCGCATGGCAGATTGTTTTTTAGGTGGGGCAGGGATAGCTGCAGCTTTCCCCGCACTCGCATACGGCTAGCGCGTTGAGAACGCGTCGCTCGGCTTGGACGCGACCGACGCGTCGTGTTGACTGGTAGCGAGGGCTGAGCAGAAGCAACGCTATAAAACTACTCGACCAACGCAACCTCGGGGCGTCGGTATAGTCAAGTCATAGATGGCCATAGTGTCTCAACATCTTCACGATGTGTCCAACAATTGCCCTTCCCTCAGCATCGCTCAACACGTCAGTGTAAACAGTCAAGGTAAACAATCAGTCCGAACAAAGTACACAACACACAGCACACAACACCAAGTATACACAGCACTTGTTTGGATGAATGAGTATTCTTTTTTGCTTATTTGCCTAGTCAAGGGCAGTTTGCCCCAAGCCATCTCTGTCTCGCCCACTCTCTGTATTATGACAAAGTACACCAGCCATTAACCTCCACTTTTCTTACGTGTCGTCTCCGTGTAAACACAGGCCATTGACCGAGAGAAAATACAAGAAGTGACAAGTGATTACGTACATTGGAAAGCAGGAGCTCTCGCCTGAACACAGACCCGGCGCGAAAAGAGTAAAGGCTGAAAGAGGATGGCAAAGGGACCCAATTTTTTCTGCAGGGCAAAGGATATCGAGAAGAAGAATTTTGGTAAAGAAATTAGGATGCCGTGTTGGTAATGACGGTTGTATCGGCACGTAGGCCTGGGTTGTATTTGTCTTTTGATGATTCTTAGATTGTTGTTCTGAGAACGAATGCGAGCAATTTTCCAGCTGCGCAGTGACCATAGGAAGATCCGTTTGAGGATGGGTGGTGGTAGTAAAGACAAAGGGAATTAAGAAGCGAGCGAGGCAGTCATCTCTGTGCTGCCAACCGCTCGCCGTAGACAAGATGGGTATCCAGTAGTCCCTCTCGTGAAATAGTAACTGATGCCCGGGCCCACAGCACCGCGACATGGGGTATAGAAACGAAAATGGGGACAGGACACCCCAAGGTGCAGAACCAGACTGTTTCTTCTGTTCAAAATCAGGACGCTGATGCAGGACAAAGGGAATTCGCTCCAACGCCGTGGTAATGGAAAAAAGAAAAAAAAAGAACCAAACGCCAATGCTTTGGGGATCCAAGAGCAATGCAGCAATCATCGAATTACGCCATGAAAATCAATCCGCCATAAGTTGGGTGTATTATCGTCATAGTTGACCAGAGGCCGGTGCATGGGTTTAGTACGAGGCTAAGCGCCGGGAGGCGACACGGCCGACCTCTAGTGAGTCATTGGAAAGGGAGAAGATGTTGTTTCCACTCCTTGAACGGCCCATGGCTGTGGGGCTGTCTTCCATGTTGCAAGGCTGACCAAATGTAAAGGTAGTGGCACGGTTTAGTTTGGCACGAGACTTGAACTTGAGTTTGTTGAGGCCGCGTTCGCACGACTGCTCATGCTCTTTAGCGTCCATGCGAAGGTAGTTCTGGGGGTAGCAACGAGTAGCATGGGCATGGTAGAAGGAACTGTAGCCGCCATCGAGGATGTAGACTTCAGGAAAGGACAAGATGGGATATTGATGCGCATTCTCCTTGCGGTCCTGCGAGCGAACAAACTTGGCCCTGATATTGTTAGTTGGCGAATACAATGTCTGATGGTGATGAAACTTACATGAGCGGCGCACGGTGGGCAGAGTACTCGCAGTGAAGCACAAGCAGCGTGTTAGCACTTGAGGGAGCTTGGAACAGACGCTCGGCAAGCTTCTCCTTGTCACAGAAGTTCAAGGCACCTTCAATGTGTCCACCATTGTATTCGTATTCAAAACGGCAGTCAACGACCACCTTGTTGTCATACAAGTGATCGTATGCACCATCCAGTACTTCCACCAATGTCTCGTGAGTAATGCGAGGGAGGCTCTCTGGTTCGCCAGTGGTAAAGTGGGGGAGCTTGAGCGGGTTAGCATCGTCGATATCCATGACGGACTGAAGGCCGCTGGGCTGGTAGTTTTCCTGCTCTTGTTTGGCATTCATGACATCGCCGGGATGCTCGAACATGCTTAATGATCTTCGGAACTTGCTTGGACGACGCGACGGGGGGCCGGCAGGCTTCCTGATGGCGGCGAGGGGCGAGCCACTGGAGCTTGAGGTGGCAGTAGAATTGAGGCGGAACGACTTGGGTCTCGACGAGAACAGCGAGCCGTTGGACATTGGTCTGCGATCTTGGGGCGGCGAGCCAGCGAAGCACTCGTCCAAGGATGGGGTCTGGTTAAAGTCACCGCATCCAAATTGGAAGGCGGGTGGTGGGACGTTGTCTTGGTCCTTGAAAGAGACGGAGTTGGTAGAGTAGTTCTTGGAGCGCGAAAGCGAGGGCCTGAGGAGCGCGGACTTTCGGCGTCTAGGTTGTTAGGTTAGCAATTGCAGGTCGCCCATTGGCTAGGACTACTGACTCGGCAGCGGACACGGGCCGAGGAACCTCAAGCGGTGTCGGTGTCGGGTATGTAGGTGGAGCGGGGAGTTCGTCACCGGGCGTGAACATGTCGCTGTCACTGCCGGGGGTGACTTCGGGAGAAGGGGAGGGCAGCGGCAGCAAGCGGTCGTTGATGAAGCTAAAGGGGGCTTTATGAGGCAGCGGCGAGATATCCATTGAGTCTGGAGCGAAACCAGGCGAGGACGAAGGGATTGGCGGAGTCGTGACGCCTTCCCATCGGGCTAATGGGGTAGTGATTTCTGTTTCTGCACGTCAGATTTTGTACATGATGCACTAGACTGCATGGTCGCTTACCCTTTGTGTCCAATGACTGAAACAAATTCGAGGTGAAGAGCGACCGGCGAGGCGTGGCTAGCTGGGGGCTGGAACAAAGAGTATTAGTACCGGAAACGGAGTATGCAAGGGAGCATTTCGGCAGGGCGTACCTTTGGTCCATGTGCAGATTGCTTGACATGTCGGCCGCGAGACTGGTTGTAGGCGAGGATCCTCGCATTGGCTGCAGGGTGAAGTAGTCTCCCCCACTCTTCTTCATACTAAGGTCTCGAAAGTTGAAGCTCTTGGGTCCAAGGCTGTGGGCACCTCCAAACAGTGGTTTGGAAGGTAGGTCACGTCGGTAACCCCAGGGGCCTGGAATGGGCGGTGCGTGCATGGCGGCGAGAGGCGAGGACATCTCCATGGTTGAGGATGGTCAATGGTGGTTCAGGTGTGGGTGTGGGCGTGGGAGCCTTGGCTGTTGGCTATGGTCGTACCGGGCAACGGTCAGAAATGAGCGTTTGCTGGGCGGGCTGATGGCTCACGGGATGAATGGCGATTGCGGGGACGGGGGACGGGGGGACGGAGAGACGGGATGGTGGCGATAAGCATACAAGACAGAAAAACTAATTCCAATCTGAAGATGCTCGGGGACGAAACCTCTTGCTCAAGCTCGCGCTCGGAGAGGATGCGTGACCGTGGGGGGGGGAGAGGCTAGCGACTGGCTCCGGGCATGGATCAGAGGGCTGCAGGCGTGTTGGGCGGGACAGTGAAAGGAGGTAGCGACTGCCTTGGTGAGCTATATGGGTTAGATGTCCAAACAAGCGACCGTCGTCGGAGAACCTCTGCCAACTTAAGGAGGGAACTGGTCCTTCTTGGGTGCTCGAAGGGTAGGGAAGAAGGAAGCCGGGTCGGTCACGCAGGTGGATTTGAGGATGCCATGGTTGCTGGGGTAGCCCGCTGCAGCGAGCTTAGGGCGGACGACCAGGGCCAGGACACCAGGCTAAGCGCTGGCACAGGCAGCGGAGGCCTGAAGGCTCTCGCACGGGACGAAGAAATATACTGGGTACTGGAGTTTGCTTGCTCCGGCTATGCACAGCGCCCAAGCTCGCGCTGGCGTCGTTGTTGGCGTTGCTGGCGATCTGCTGCCTCTAATGCCGCCGCAGGTACACCGGCCGCTGATTTGATCGTGATGGGCACCCGCGAGCTGCAGCTAGCCGGGACTGTAAACAAGAGTTCGCATGTGAAGTGAAGAGATTATTATTATTATCGCCATCTATGTACATAGTCTACACATCTTGATGATGATTATTACCATATGCCAGGGTAATAATGATAATGGCTTGGACAGATGCCTGGCGCCGCAGACAAGTACCGTACCGTGTCTCATCTCCATCTGACAGCTGCTGCTTCATCGCAACCATGCTGCATGCAATCAGGCCATGCCACCAGCCAGCTTCCATGACCTCAGCCTCTGGTCCTGCATGCAGTGCAGAAAGCAGCGCGCGTTGCCAGAGAAGCAACGCCCTAGCTCCACCCGACGCACACGCATGCGAACAGGATGCACCCTGCACTCGGCATGGGACGTGAAACCATGAGTTCCTTCTCCGCTTCTGTGGCTTCGCTAGACGGCGAGAAATCGACCAGAGGGAGCGGTGCTAAGTGGCTCCAGTGCCATAGTCGACGCAGCCAAGGTGCGTCTGGCCGTGGGTCGTCTAGCCTGTCTGCGTAACATGTCGACCGTCTCCGAGGATACCGGGTACCAAACACCACGGGCTCCCGGATACCTGCGCCTGCACTATGACATGTCCAGTGTCCGGTACCGAATATCCATATCCATATCCATAGTGATACGGATTAGTTAGCCTCTCTAGTGTCCACAGAAGAGAAGATGCAAAGTGAAATCCCCATAAACTCGCCAGTCAACAAGAGGCTCTGAGCGCGGCCAGAACCCGCTCCATCATCTCCCGCCGAAGCTCGGAGTCGCCTTTGACGTCGTCATTCGTAAACATAGTATCGGCTTGGCGTCGCCCTGCCAGGGAACCGGCTTCCCAGTCAGGTGCTCGCTGCTGGCCCCAATTGGCTGCATCCTGCGACAACCTACACTCTGGGCGAGCGGGAGAGTTCCTCTCACCTTGTACGTAGCAACGAGACCGACGTCGCAGCTGCCGGGCTTACTCGTACACCTACATACGTCTGGTAGCTGCGAAAGCCCATCCCGGCCAGTTCGCCCTCTGATCGCTAGCAGCATGGGCTTTTGGCACGCCCCAAAACGGCGGCATTAAAACCGGACTGCCCACAGACTCTGCCCACACTACCCATTTAGTGCCATGCCCGCGATCGAACTGCTGCTCCCACCATCGCGATGGCGACACATGCAGAACGTCATAGGCAATAAGGCTGAGATGAGTTTCCCAGTTTGCTAAGAATATCATCCGGTTTGCACCCGCTTGCTGCACAACTCCATGCAACAACCGTTTCCTCTCAACCAGCTATCCTCGCCCGCCCGAACCTGCGCCTAACAACACAGACGGCAGCGTAATGTGTAATTAATACTCGGAGCTGCCGGGGGCGTCATTGCGGCGAACGAGGTGAGCTGAGTCGCTTGTTCGAGAACGGCGCGTCTCCCTCCCTCCCCTAACCTCACCGGCGGCCTGCACTGCATAAAACCTTTCATAAACCGACATACGATCGTCTGGACCCCACCATCAACGGCCTGACCCCTCCTTTAGTGGACCGACGCGTGCCAAGTTGCGGCGCTTGTTGCAAGCGCTGATAAAAAACCATCACCCCGTCACGCCCGTCTCCAGGTGCGACGCGTCGAGCTCACGTACACAAACAACCGTGTGCACGCCATCACCTGACCTAAATAGGCCAAGCCCACACCACCACCACAGGGTCCGTCATATACCCCAGACCTCGGGACCCGCCCACGATGCCGTCTACGGACGCTCGCGTTTCGAGACCCTGAGTATCGGCGCAGTGGCCAGGGCTTAAGCTCAAAGTCTTTGTCACTCTTCCCGGCACCTGGCCGTACGCCTCCGAGCCTGGTGCTGCAAAAAGTACATCATGGGTGGACACACGGTGAGGAAAAGCGAGTCGAAAGAAGAAATCTCTGTATTGCCGTTACGAACCCAGTGGGCGTGATTCGTTCGGCCCCCATCCTTGATGCCGTCACTCAGCATAAAAGATGGTGGTGCGCCCACAACTTTTTTCGTTTTCGCCAACAGTCAGCTCCCCCCCGATAGACTACAACGCGTAGTCATGGTCAGACCTTAGCAAGGGTTATACATGCCGCCTCATTCCGCCGCTGTGTCGGTGTTGCACATCGAAGCCGCTTTGATCCATATCAGGTTCTGCCTAGGAATAATATACCTTGAGGAAGACTAGTTTCACGTCCGCATGCGCTTCGCTTGCGGCATTCGCAAAGCGGAAGGTCGCTACCTGACACAGCGGGACGCTGTGACATGCGGGGACAAGATCCGGTCAGCAACTCTGTTGAAGCATCGTCGGATTCGCAACAAGGCAACTGCCATGGTGTTTCGGATTCTTCATGCGGGGTAATAGTATCTTTGAAAATCAAAATTCTCAAACCTGGATGATGCCATCACCGTCGTCGTCGTCGTTGCCGTCGTAATGCAAACGTCGGCTTTCCATAAGCCACATGATTCAGTCATCGCATTCGGCCATTCTTCCATGACACCTGTTGCCATGGCGATGCATGGGGTCAGGTGTGCCTCATGTGTACCTGGCTGTTCGCACAACTTTCCGACCAAACTCACACACGTACTCACACTCACACCCACACACCCACACCGTCAGCCCTCTTGTTGGCGCGTGCAAAAGGAGAAGCAGAAGTTTTTCAATGGGGCACCTACCAGCCAATCTCGGTAGTATCCGCACAGGCACACACTTCTGCCCTCTAGCTATTGAACACGTCGGACATTGAATATCAAAAAATCTCGTGAATGATGCAATGGCTGAATCGCTGGCGAAGGGTCTCGATCAATTGATGTTCAGGATTCTTCGTACCCTAATACAACATTTGGAGCTAACTTGACAACGTTGTTACTGGTACCATGTGGTGTTCAGTGCCGGCCGCGCCTTCCCGTCTTCCGCCCTTCGTTTGGTGAGACGTTGCTCATTCTATTGAATTTTTATCTAACCCCAACACCGCGCCAAGGTTTTGTTAAGACTCATCACGCGTTCGCGCAAAGTGGAGATTCTGTTTCAATGAAAAATAAAAAGCTCAGTTGTTGTTTCAATCGACTATTGCGGGAAGGAAGGACGCGGAAATGGAGACACGGCCTGGCTCCGCTGCTGGCTACTTTCTCGCTTAAGCACGGTTCCTGATCCCCTTGTCCCATCGTGCCATTACTTTCTCAAACGGGCTCAGGAGTGCATGAGCGGTGTGAGGGATGTGTTAGGAGCTGCTATATATACCAAAGCGAACTCTCCCCTTTTTTGAACTTCTGACATGTACATATGTCATGGATTTCCAATATCCCAATATATAACATTTCGGCCTCCCGTGAGAGTTTTGTGTGACATGTTTCGGAAAAGTGTTGAGCAGGTTTGAAGTTATTGCAAATAATATCCCCATTTCGCCACCACCTTTGGCCCGGCGTACTGTACTACTCTCATCTAAAACCTCTCAAAGTCAACTCACTCATCGTCATGGCGACGGTGATTACTACTACTGACAACAGCATTCGTCATGCCCAGTCCATTCCGCGCCCTATCCTCCTGTTGCACCACGCTTAGCGGCAGCCCTTTACCCACGCCAAACAGCACAAAAGCCGCCCACTTCCACCTAAACGGATTAATCGCAATCGTAAACACAAACCAGTAGATGAGCTCGGCATACGTGAAGAATTCAAACGCGCCCCCTGGTGCCGCGCTCTTGATGAAGCGGGTAAAGTCTATCCAGCGCTTCATCCACCACGTGCGCGGCCGCGCCAGCGGGTCAACGAGGTACATGAGTAGGAAGCGTGTGTAGATGCCGATGTGGTAGTTGCCCACAGTGCCGATGGCGTTTACGTACGTGCAGTTGTTTGCGCAGATGGAGGGGTGTTGGGGCGGGAAGACTTGCAGGTACCAGTTGGGGGGTTCGTAGGGCTCGGTGAAGACTTCGGGGGGGAGGAAGTTGAGCGAGGGGCGCTTGTAGCCGGTCGCCATGATGACGACGTCGGCTTCGATGAGGGCTTCGACCCCAGGGCCGTCTTTGGGTACGCCGCGAGCGCGCTTGTTGAAGTTGATGCCGTGGCCAGAGGCGTCGTAGCCCAGTATGTCGCCGCGGAGCCAGGAGGCGTGGCCGGAGCGGATGAGGTCGAGGACTTGGTCGTTTACCATTGGCGTTTCGGTGAAGAGGCCCTTGCCGCTGTTGGACGGGGGCGATATGTCGTAGAGATCACGGTAAAAGAAGAGGCGTAAGATGTACTCTGGTATCCACGAGAAGATTGTTTCGCTGCCCAGAACATTCATTGCCAGGAGAGCGTCGACGAGTGGGTTTCTTGGGATAATCCATTTGTCGCTGCGGGCGAGTATGTTTGTGTGCGCGGCTTCCTGGTTGGCGACGAATTCTAGGGCTTCGACTGCTGAGGCTCCGCCCCCGATGATGGCTACTTTCTTGCCTTTTGCTACTTTGCCGTCGAGTTGTGAACTATGCCAGATCTCGCCTTTGAAGTGCTCTTGCCCGGGAAGCGTGGGCATCTTTGCATCACCGCATGTGCCAATTGCGGCAATGACGCCGTCGAAGCGGCCGTGAGACGGGTCGTTGATGATCCAACGGCCATGAGGGTCCTTGTACACCTTTTCCACGCGCGTATTGAACTCGGTCTTTGCTTCGAGACCATAGCGCTTCCACAGCGACTTGATCTGCGAGACAATCTGCTGGCGATCGGGGTACCCCTTCTTCCAATGCACCGAAGGATGGAAGCGGTACATGATGGAGTGAATCTGTAATCCAGATGTATTGTTCACCCGGCTCCATATCCCGCCTACATTTTCCTCTGGTCCGGCTTCGAAGATGCGGCAGTCGAAGCCATGGCCTACTATATGCGCTGCGGCGGACACTCCCGTTAGCCCTGCGCCAATGATGGCAATCTTGGGCCGTACAAGGTTGGGGTTTGGTGGTGGAGGCGTGGGTGAAAGAACAATGTCGAGCACATATTGAAAGAGTTGGTAGATGAAGAGAATGGGATGTGAGAGAAAATATTTGAGATAGCTCGTATAGTACCCCATGTTGACCAACAGGCTCCAAAATGGAGGGATAGTTTAGTTAGAGGAGAGGATTGAGCCGTGCAAGACATGATGTCCAGTTTGCCGTTTTGTATTTAATGCTTGTATCCCAAACCCTGCATCATGTTTCGCATCGGAGGATATTACGATTTGTGATGTCACAGTGGATCCATTGACATGTGAAAGTCCTAAAGGTGTCGTTGAGCATCTTGCTTGTTTCAACATTTCCGAGCTTACTACCAAGTTTTGCATTACTTGGAAGGTAAGAGGCCTTGGGACAAAAGAAAGGTCGTCAATATAATTACTAAGCTTGTCTAATTACGACTTCTTAGTCGACCAAAGAAAGGGAGCGAGTGAGAGCCGTTTTCGGCTGGTAATGATCGCCGACAGGGATGTTGCGTATGCTAAGCGAGGGCGTTTCATAGCTCGACAAAGAGCTGCCAGCTTGGTTTGACCCACCCCAACAACCAACGACGGCTTCTGTAGCCATGTCGTTCGTCCGCAGTCTGAACGATGTAGAGACGCGCTTGTGTACGGCTGTCAACGTCGCTATTCAAAAAGGAGACGCTCACCAACTGCAGTCGATCGTACTCTTGGAGCCGGGTGAAGGCGGTGTATGGCCTCCTGATTACCAAGAACTCGTGGGCTCGTTAAGAACAAACTACCCTTATGAAGACGAAGAATCGGATCAGCGTCTTGAGGATTTGGTTCGGCGAGTTGTTACTGAGACGGCAGAGTCGGAGGATGAGGAAGGAAGGCCTATACAGTCATGGGGTGCGCTCGTCACATTTCTTGTTGGATGGATGACTTTTCTCCGAGATGTGGAAATAGACGACCTTGTGTTGGTTTTCGAACTGATGACAGAACTCCAGTCGTAAGTTGGAAGCTGTGTTGATCATGTGAGTCCAAACGCTCACATAACTCTAGGCGAGCAAACAGTGCGTTGCAACACCCAACTAAAGGCATCATGATGCTTCCCACAATCATGTACTACGCAAAAGTGTTTGCACGTGTTGCCATTGGCTTAGACAAGAGGCCGGACTTGGCTCAAGAACTCATGTTTGAAGTAGACGAGGACGGCCAACGAGAGTCACTACCAGAAAAGGCGGCCAATATTGTACGACAGGCTTTTATTATATGTTTGAACGATCGCTACACCGTACCCGGCGGAATCAAGGATGGCAAGCCCGATGGGAAAAAGGTTGGCATCTACAAAATGGCAAACATTTGTTTGAGAACCCTCTTCCAGGCCGACAAGCTGGGCAGCTGCGAGACCATCTTCAACAACATATCAAACTCTTCGCCGCCTCTGCACATCTACCCAGCAGCAGATCGAATCACATATCTCTACTACCTTGGACGATATCAGTTCAGCAACGCCAACTTCTATGCTGCTCAGCTGGTTCTGGAACTAGCATACAGAGGCTGCCACCAGCAATGCCTACGCCAACGTCGCCTAATTGCCGTCCTACTCGTCGCAGCCAACATCATCCTCGGCCGCATACCAAACGACATCATCTACTCCGACCCCGCCTGCCGTGGTTTCCGCGAGGTATTCCAACCCCTCACCCACGCCATCCGCAAAGGCGATCTCGAAACCTTCCGGCGCATCACAAACCTCGATCTCACGCACCCCAGCTCATCCTTCATGATTGAATACAGAGTCTTCTACCCCATCGGCAACTACTGCGAGCCCCTCGTCTGGCGCTCCTTACTCCGCAAAATATTCATCCTCAACGCCCAAGTCGGCGACAAGACAAACGCCGCTGCCCTCCTCGACCTCCACGCCTGCGCCCACATCTTCCAGCACCTCGAAACACGCTCGCTCATCAAGAACGCTGCTCTAGCTGCTCAAGCCCACGACCCCCGCCGCAACATGGGCCACCTGTATCAGGACTACGCCGCAACTATAAAGTCGACGTATGTTGACCCGGACTTTGAGGGCTTGCCTGATGTGGTGCCGTATACGCACCAGTACGACGAGCTGGAAATGGAGTGTATATGCGGGAGTTTGATTACGCAGGGATATATTAATGCGTATATTGCGCAGGCGAAGCAGAAGATGGCTGTGCAGGGGGTTAAAGGGGGGAATGTGGACCAGGGGTTTTATCTTCCGTGGAAGGTTAATAAGGAGAATAATGATGATGAGGTGGTGGGTTGGAAGAAGGAGGCTAATGGTGGTGATGGGGGGAAGGTTGTGAGGTTGACGTTTGCGGCGCCGGCGGGGTCGTGAGGTGAGTTGAGTTTGAAGGGTAATGCGTGTATGTATCACTGAAGAAAAAACGAAAAAGAAACATCCAATCCCATCCTATACAATCCCCCCTTTTCGAAACTTTCCTGGGTAGCTTAATTCCAACCCACACCCTCTGCCCTCTGCCTTTTGAACCACACTACAAAAGGAAGACAGAACTCCCTTCTTACAC
This sequence comes from Pyrenophora seminiperda CCB06, assembly GCA_000465215.2. NCBI lineage: Eukaryota > Fungi > Ascomycota > Dothideomycetes > Pleosporales > Pleosporaceae > Pyrenophora > Pyrenophora seminiperda. The sequence goes on from KE747829.1 coordinate 262,882, forward strand.
GTTCCCCCTTCCGCTTTTACCGCAGTTGGCTCTGGTAAATTGGTTTAGGCCTGGGTAGAAGGTATTACTGGTAACAGCTCCCGCATTCCATTATAGACTGATATTGCCACTATAGTGTCATGACGTGCTTCTTCTTCCGATGGCCTGAGCGGATAGAAAACCGCGCTGGTACATAGACTATGCGGAGTATACTGTAGATACGGACTTACCCCCCCTCATATAATGAAGCATCTTTGATATCACAATTTGATCATTTGGATGAATGGGTTGGGGCTGGGTAGGTAGAAGGTTTAGGCCGAAGATTGTTGAATGTGACTGCCACCAGTATGGGTGAGAGAGGGGTAGAGGGGTAAATGACGTCTGGCGATGGCAGGGGCCACGGTAGCCATAGCTCATATAGATATGGGCATCCGTCTATTTTCAATCCAGAACTCTTACTGTCTACTTTTCATCACAAGAAAGATTATGTAAGACCCTAACCTCTCTAGTTACCCGACCCCTTACCCTCCAATACATACGTACCTACCCTGAACCCATTCATTCATCAGCCAAGATCATCCTCCTTGTGCTTAGAAACCTCGCTCTCCAACCACCAACATCTGATCCCACCCTCGGCTATGTCACTTGGGCCACACAGATACGACAGGATGAGGTAGCTAGATTCTAAGAAACTCGCTCTCCAGCGGTCCATCTACTCCCCACCGTCAGCCATGTGACTTGAGTGCGACGCAGAAATGTGTATCGAGATACTAGGGAGCGGGCGCAAAGAAAACACGGCTTCAAAAGCCGCGGCTGGGATTTCACTGGGTGGGGTTGCGCTGCGCCCTTTGTCTCTGCTAGAATGGGAATACAAAGCTCGTGTTTGTGGTATTGTGATACGGAGGTACCGATGACGCAGGCTACCGCTAGCTATAGGAAAGCTGCGTTACAGGAGGTCGGTAGTGCCGTTGTGAGCGGTGTCGAACGCTCTTGATGACGATGATGAGTGTGTGTCTTCGCTACGACATACACACAATCCACATCACAGCATCATTACTGATATCAGCAGTACCTCGACCATCCTAGAAAAATCCTTAGCACGACATCAAACCCACTTAAAGGCCCGTACCATCCAACGCAAAGAACCACCGCATCGCATACACCACCAAAGACCCTGTTTTTCCAAACTGCCGACCGATATCTGCTAACCGGTAACCGACTGGGTCACATGCAACGTGTGCCTATTACGGCAACCTGGAGATACACCGATTATGCAGCTAGCCGCTGCAGATGGCTTCACTGTGAGCTTAATTTCGCCAGATATACGTACGTTTGATTGGTTCGGACCTGCCCTGGCCTACGTTCATTGGTTCGGACCAGCCCTGACATGGCTGTCAAACAGGGACAAACAATAAGGGGAACACACGAATCCTGTCAAAAACGTCATTCTTACTGGGGAAGAACGCCTTAAATAGAGATGTTCTAGGTCTAGCGATTTCACTTGAGTAAAACCACCTATCAGCGAGAGAGAAAGAGACAGAGAGACACGGTACAGTGCCGTAGTGTCCGTGGGACGACAGGTTCAAGGTTCAGGGTGGTTCTTCTATGCCTATGTAGGCCTGACGGGATATTATCTGTGTTACATGAAATGGGGGAGGAGGAGGAGCAACAATTATACTACTACCCCAAAAGTTACCCTGGACTCTAGTTGGTTGGGCTGGTCCAGGGCTGAGCCGAATTCGTTTTCGGTAGTACGGTACACTTACACCTGTCCGGCTGTCAATCTACGAACTCGTCGCACAGACTATTTTCCCGCCGCCGGCTGTCCTTTCCGCCTGCCCCGCTAGGTAAGTTGCTAAGGCGAGAGAGAGAGACTCCACTTTTCCTAGTGAGGTTGAGACGACGTCGTGTTCTAGAAGGAGCGGGCTGTGATGATGAAGGTTAGTACGCTCCTCTGGTGCTTGGGTTGGGCTTCCGGTCACTCTAGTGTTTTTTATTTTTCAACATTTAGGTGTGGCTGAACTTGGTGTTGCAAGCATTCTGCGATTATGCAGTGGTGGTGTCGTTGTTGTTGTTGTTGTTGTTGTTGGCTATGGGGTTAGTTTCTTTCACTTTCCCAGGGCTGGCGAGGCTGGCCTTCATTGCTATTGCTAGGTATAGGTACGCCTACCCCCCATCCCCATACTCACATGATACACCACACGATCGGAGATGATCGCGAAAAGGTAGCAACTACCGGTTCAAGGCAGCGGAGTGAGGCGTACGAAGGCCGGGCAAGGCCCCTGTTAGCCGCACTGAAAAAAAAAACACCTCTGCAATGTCCTCAGCAGCAGGGGCATGTGAAGTAAAACTTGCAGCCATACTATTTGGAATAAAGGCAATCGGGCAGATCGAAAAAGGCAACGTCGTGCGGCCCCCCCATGCTATGGCGAGGTCGTGCCAACTTGACCTGGCAGTGTGCAACGAGGGGAGCCTATTGATGTGCACATTGTTGCTTCGACTTTTAATGTTGTAACATGTACGACTAAGGACATTTTTCATACATTAATTCTCCCACGCATCTGCACACATGCAAACATTCTTTCCAACCCGATTATTCTCTCTTACAGCACTTTGAAAGATAATCTGGATAAAGTCATCATGCCGCCACAGACACTCACCTGTACGTTCTGCCCTACCATACAACACAACAAAAGATGCCCACAAACCGTCCAGATCGACAGAAGAGCCCCCTCATCACTTCTTCCATCCCACTCCCACCAAAAAAACCCAACAAGCTAACCCAACCCTCTCCAGCGCCCTCTCCCACCCCAATACCCACCTCCCCCCTCACCACCCCCTGGTCCAAAGAATCCATCTTCGCCCTCCTAGGCGTCCTCGTCGTAATCCTCCTACCCTGTCTCGGCTTCCTCATCAAACTGTGCCTAGCACAGCACCTCACACCACGAGTACGCGCCGAAAGACCTGTTCACGGTACGTTTCTCTCTCTCTCTCTCTCTCTCTCTCTCTCTCTAGCTAAACAAGGGTTGGGTTGCTTTTTTGGTCTAAACGGATGGAAATTGCTGATTGATGACTGATGACTGATGCATGACAAAGTGACTGAAGAGCGCACGGTGCGTGTGTGGCATAAGCGACGAGAGATGTGGAGTGAAAGGGGATGGGAGTGGGAGAGAGGAGGCGATATGGTGGGGTTTTATGTGTTGGCTGGTAAAGGTGGTGGTATATTCAACGTACCGGTGTAAGTTAGTTATGTTGACAGAAGGCTGTTTTGTTTGTATAGTTGGATAATGGAACTTTCTGGGTATTATTGTTGGGAAATTGTAGTTAAATCCCATTTCGCGATATAGAGTAAGTATACTTTGTGCTGGTGCTGGCCCACTTCGCCTGGACAGGGTTGCTACTCTGACCGAGAAGTAGTTTGTGTGGGTGGACCGGACCATAAGGTCGGCCTTGCATACTGGCGAAAATCGTGTGCGAAAATTTTTTTTTTCTTGAAACCCTCCTTACCCTATCCATATCTCGACACTCTATCCACTACACCAATCCCTATACAATACAAAGAAAAAACCCCGCTTCCGCTTCCGCTAGAGCCCTAAACCCAAAGCCCCTCTTACTACCTACCTACCTACATACAGCTTATCTACCTACCTTTCCTAAATCGCACACATCTCGAGATAATCACTTCACTAAGCATTAATTATACCCAAGCCGTAGGTGCAGTAGACAAGCGCGACCTAGAATCTCATCCATGTCTAGAAGAAAGCTTCGTCCAAAGAAAAAGAATGGATGAAACACGGCGGGTAGAAGAGAGGGGAGGGGGAAGAGGGGGGGATTGTCAGGTTTAGTTAGACTTGGACTTAGGTAAGAGTACAATGTAGTCGTTGAGTTACTATAATTTCAGCTTTCATTATTACTTACTTTAAGAAGTATACATCTATAGCCGCTATACACATCCATCACTCCATCGCTCACATCTCCTAGTCCAGTCCAGGCCATCCAAATTCATAAACATCACCATAGCCTCCGCCCTCCGCTACCCAATGCTTTCATCTTGTGAAATCAAAAAAAAATCAAAAATCCGGGGAATCATAAAATAAGAAAAACACTGTCTAAACAACCACTCCAATCCACCCCATCTCATCTCATCTCCCCACTCCACCCCATCCCATTAATCTCTATTAATGACCCTTAAACTCCTCCTCGGATTAAGCAGCACACCCCTCGCGCCCCAGAAGCTCGGCTCCTGGCCATCCAAAAGTCCATCCACAACGCTTCCTTCGCTGTTTCTCCTCCCCCACTCAGCACCCGGTCCACCATATGCCGTCGCCGCCTCGCCACTAGTATTTCCGCGTCCAATATCAAACGAGCCAGCGGCAGCACCGTGGCTACTACCTCCTCCCACGGTACCGAGACCAGACGACGAAGTAAACGTGCCCTGCTTTTCGGCATTCGCGCGACTCTGCACGGTGGCGGCGTGTTGTTTCCAGATTTGGACTTGGCGACGGTAGATCCAGGCGCAAAAGGCAAAGTAAGCTGCAACGACGAAGAAAACACCGGCAATGACACCAGCGACAATGGCTGCGATATTCGGGCCGCTGTCTCCCGTATTGATGGCTTGAGGATTTCCGTTGATGACATGGGTGATCTTTGCGCCATCTGGGCCCGTCATGGTGTATGTTTGCGGTTTTCCGGTTGCGAGCGGGCCTGAGGTGGGTGTTTGAACGGGTGCGGTGAGGGTTGCACCTCCTGTTGCTTTTCCGCCAATGACGCTTTGCACGGCTTCGGGCACGGCGTAGCCGTACGATCCTTCGATACCTGCTTTGACGCCGAAGCCTCGTTGGTTGATCTGTTGAGATAGCGGGTTGCCGGTGCTGCCCTTGTCCTGGCTGTTGTACTGCTGTAGCGCGTTCTTCCCCGTTACTGAGGTGAACTGGTTGCTCCATGACAAACTGCTCATATTGAACACGTAGATGCCGGGGGCATCGCAACCGAGGTTCGTATTATAGCCGCCCATGACTATCATTTGCGCGTCCCAGGCCTGGCACAAGTGTCCAGCACGGGGTGGAGGCATGCTTGCCTTGTCCGTGCCTTGATTCACTTCGATCCAGGTGAATGAGGGGATAGAAAGAATCCACATATCATCGCGCTGTGTCTGCTTGCCTGCCGGTTCAAGATCCTGACCAGCGTACATGTAGATGTTGTAGGATGAGCCGTCTGTAGCAGCTGCGACAACAGTGCAAGGGTTGACGCGGTAGGATGGAGTCTTGCCGGAGGTTGTTTGCTTGTACCATGTCGACGCCGCAATATCGTAAACATCAACAGTATTCATTTGCGTCTATTCTGTGTTAGATCATACTTGATATCGTCGTAACTTCAACTTACAAAGGTAGCATTGTCACCTCCAGTAACACCGATCAGTAACCCTTCGTCACCAAAACCAGGAACATACACAAGAGCACTATCTGCGCGTTCTGGAAATGATGCCGTGTTTTGCAATCCTCCGTACGTAATGTTGCGGAATGCACCATCAGATCCGGCAGTTTTGCCATTCTGCAGAGAGTTTACGGCATTGTTAGATTGTCCGGGGAACGTGAATTCCAACAAGCTCTTGAGATAGACTCGTGCAATTTGATTGCTCCAGCCTTGAGTTGTGAGAAAGTCCAGGTGGCCGGCAAAATAGAAGCCTCTGCCCAGTGTGCTGACAGTGAGACCGGCGCCCTCGGCAACGCGCTGCACCGACTGTCCATCATTCTCAGCCTTTTGGCCAGCCGATGTTTTGGGATCCGCATGCTCGGCCCATTGCTTGCTTGCAATCTTATATTCCCATATCGAGTTGTTGGCTGGTTGAACAATGGGAGAGTCGGAGAATTGGCCACCGTACAGCCATAGTGACTCGTGCGACGCCCATAGTTGACCGAGCGACACAGCAGGTGGGCCGGCAGGTTTGGGGAGACCGGTCAGGGCAGGCGAGCTGACTTGCCAGGACTGGGTAAGGTCGAGAGTGAGAAAGTCGTTGTCTATGAAAGTTAGCATGGAAAAGCGGTGAGACATGCAGATACAAGGTCGCGAAACGTACTCCACGTGTTCTGAGTTTGCTGGGCCTCAGTAGTTCTACGGAAGCCATACATGTAGAGGGTGCCGTTTACGATAGCGCTTTGACCGCTCCATCGCCTGCACGCATCGGTAGGACTATCATCCCGTTTGACAAGTATGGAGCGTTCAGTATTGGCCTGGATGGAGTTTGTAGGAATCATGCCACCCCTTACTCCGACGTGCTTGAGTGGATTCAGTTGCACAATGGGCAGCATCAGTGCCAATAGCAGACTGAGCAAACCCAATCGGTAGAGCTTGGTGTGTGCAAAGTATGGCGCTGCGACGGTCGCCGTAGTTGGAAGTGACGATTCGTTTGCTTCATCATCGTCGCACACTGATTCCCAGTCGTCCTCGTCATCGGGCTGTCTCTCTCCGTTTTCATTGAAGATGTCGTTCCGACTCTTGAACCTCAGCATCTTGACAGGCCGTAAGCGCGCAAGTGATTCTCCGTGGGCCCGTACTGGACTCCGCTCTTCTTGAATCCTATTCTCATCCACAAGTCCAACCTCGGTAAAAATAGACATTCGACGTCCCTCGGCATGTGCCGCAGGCTGAGGTCGCACTCGCTCCATGTTTAGCACAACAAGTCAACTACTCGAATAAAGTCTCGCTCTTGGTCGCGTGCAGAATTGTGAAAATCGGGCGGTAAGACTGTACCGGTCGTGGTTGCGAAAGTCGTCCTACCTAAGGAGGGAGCGGGTAAATGGTCAAAATGACGTCTGAGTTCAGGAACAAGGTCGGACCCTTGACTGTTCTGCGGACGAGTGAGGGGACGGGACAGCCAACCGCGCCGTTGTGGGCGTTGATAACAGATGAGTGGTTATAGTGGCAAGTAGCCGGGCTCGTTTCAAGCAGGCGTAATGTCAATCAACGGCTTAGGCAGAGTCCACGCGTCAACATTGGCGAGAAAAACGAGCGAAGGGAAACCACACAAAGGTGGAGTGCGGAGCAGCAGCGGAGTGAAAGGGCGACCAGCTGTATATGTTGAACTTTCAACGAATGTGAGACTGCGGGAATTCGAAAGGGACGGTCGGCTGTATCGAGCGTCATGGGGGTGCCAGTAGAGGCAGTGAGGGACGCCATCGCGATTGGCTTCCAACGTCGCGCATTGGTCATGGTTAAAGCCTTAAAGGGAGCACACGGCAGGGGTGCGCTGCGTAACATGCGTGATGGCATGACATAAGCCAAGCTAATCCTCCACCCAGCTCCTAGCTGCACACCTGATGTTCCACACCCTTCAAGCGTAAACAAAGGCGCGGCTGGCCCAGTCGTCAAACATTTGTATACCGCTCTCTGTCCCTCCTGTTGCGAAACGTTTGTTTTCGTAAAAGTTCCGCATCTCCTTGACTTTGTCCCTCGCCGTTGCTATAGCTCCGCCACCACACGCACCAACCCCCAACCCCCGCTGCACTCACTTCCCAGTACAGTAATACAACACGCAACACGGCACGGACGAGTCCATCACACCACACCATCCATCCACCCACACATGCAACGCCGTTTAGTTAGAAACCCCAACAACGCTACCTCGTATTATCGGACGCTTATCTACAGTAGAGGGTCGACCCGGAGATTTCGATAGCCTGTGCAGCACATGCAAATAGTTTCGCTCCCGTCACCCGTTGTACGAGTACGTGTGGTCGGTCCCCTGTTCTCGTGTGACCCCTAAGAAATTTCTATTCTTGTATCCTTTTCTTCTTGGCTTTCCGCCGCCTCACTGCCCAACTGCGCCTTTCCATCTGGGCACTGATCGCTGGCGTTCGGACCGGTTGCTCGGTCTTTGGGGTCACGAGCTGCGCATTACATATGGAAACGATAATCCCTTGCATACCTTGGCCTGAAGGGTCGAGACAGGTCTGTACGGTCTTTCTTGGGAGACATTATGCGCTACGGACGCGCGACTTTGTTAGTGAATTAAGTGGATAACAAATGGGGTGCCAATCGAGCCTTAGTGGCGAATGACCTGGCTTCTTCCATCTGCAGGCACCACGATATTTGGAACACGCGACAGACAGCCGCGTTACCAGACTATTTTGATATTACTGTCAATACTGTAATATATGCCTCCGTTACTAATCTACAACCATGACCTATTTTCCGCAGTACGGTTTTATCAAAAATATATAGTTACATCCAAAGTGCACCCAATGGTTAAGCCGACAACCATGTTAAGAATTTTGGCTTAAATCGCTGCGTCGTCGCTCTCTCAGAGTTGCCTTTCTCACTCGGAATCTGAAAGCCCAAGCGCCTGTACACTTTCAGTATAGTGGTCTTCCAGCTCCTCCCCATGCTCACTACAAATCATGTCCATGATATCGTCCACCGTACCGGGATAATCGTCTTCATCCACATCTTTGCCTTGGTCATGTAGAAGCTGCACCAGCTGCCGTAAAGCGGTTTGTAGCGTTTGCGGAGTCCAGACATTATCCAAGATATTCGCAACTTCGTCCCAGTCTACATCCTCTGCAGTCTCGTCTTCGTCCCTCCGTTCCTGAAGCTTGGATATGAGATCATATTTGTCGCCCCAGCGCATTTGATCAACGCCTGGTGCTGTTGTCTCCTCGGGCTTACCCGATTCCTTCGTTGACCGGTTCTTGGTCGTCGCCACAGGCGTTACTTGATCCTCAACTGACATCTCTTCGTCCTCTTGTGTCGGAGTGTTCTCTCGTATACTCTGTGTTTCTGGCATCTCCTCTTGCAGACCCTCTTGTGTTCTCTCTGCTTTTGCGTTCTCTGCGTCTGGGCTCTTATTCTGCAAGCTCTCTTCATCTGAGCTTTCATCCGGTGAGTTCTCCCTCTGTCGGTCCTCTGCTTGTAGGTTCTCTTCTTGTGGGCTGTCCTCTTCTCGGTCGTCTCGCGAGCTTTCCTCTTGTACATTGTCCTCTGGTGGCTCATCCTCCTGTGCCGATTCAGGCACTTCATCCTGGCCCAGCTCCTCAGAATCCTCCTGCGAAGTCTTTGACGTGCGATGTTCATCGGGCTGTTCTGCCTCTGCAATCTCGCTCTTCCGTGGTCGCCCGCGTTTCTTAGGCTTTACTACTTCCGAATCGCCGCTCTTACGCGATCGACCACGCGGCTTCTTCTTCTGCGGTGACTCATTTGACGATTCGTCTGTACGAGCTTCCTCTGGTTCTGGGTCCGGGTTTTTATCTTTTGACATCCGCGATTTGCGAGGCTTCTTGGTCGTCGAATTGCTTACTGCAGGTTTAGACTGCCCTTCTCCGTCCGAGCTCTGAATAACGAAATCACTCCTTCGTGACTGTCTGGACTTTTTCGTGCTTTTCGGTGTAGCAAGGGCTTGGAACTTCCTAGGCTTGTACTCTACCTGGATTTCAGGTGGATCCTCGCGCTTCAACAACTTGCTCCATTTCACTGAAGCCTGAATGCGACTGCGAATGTCGCCCATTTCGTGGCTGACCTGTGGCCAGTGAATGTCTCTGCTCGTGTATGGGTCTATGCGTGGCTTCCCTGTTGCTGCGCGCAGGTCTTCATCTCGCTGGGCGACCGTATTGACAGCGCGAACGAGAAGCTCTTCTTCCTCTGGTTTCCACCGAGACGTGTTTCGGTTTTCGCCATATTCCAAGTAGTCGCGCCACCGATTCTGGCAATCCTGCATCGAGCGCGTCCCTAGTTTGATCGAAACGACCTTCCATTGGCTCGGGTGCTCGGCGACGAGTTTCCGTAACTGTTCGTCCTCTTCTTCACTCCATGAGCCGGATTTGAAGCAATGATACACCCTACGTATATACTTTTTTCGTTCTTCCAGGGGACGTTGCATGTTGATGTGTTCAATCTCCTCCCAGAACCCTTGACTCTCTCGTGAATCGTCCCTGTCTTGTGAAGACCAGTTTGACATTCGGTACGAGTGGTCCTCGCGATAAAGAGAAGGGTCATGTCTGCACCATTGTATGATATGGACGAGTTCCGATACATCCAAGTCATTCCTCTGTTGGTAATCCACAATAGCCCTACGAATCAGTTCTTCTTCATCTTCTGTGAATTCGCCATAACGCCTCAGAACTGGGGGTTGATTTAGGTCACGGATTGTGTGCAGTGCGTTTTCGGCAGGGGTCCCGTCAAACTTGCCACTACGCCTACGTTTACGTTTTGGCGTGATGCCCGGTGTATCTGCCTCCTTTACAGATGCATTGCTTGGTCGTGTCTTTGTCTTCCTCTTTCTGTTCTTCTTGACAGTCTGATCGCCATTATCAGGACGACGATGAGGAATCTCATCGCCGCTACTACTAGCGGGTGCTCGAAATTCTTCATCGTCGCTACTATCAGGTTCTCGAAGTATGGTCTCCTCGTTATCGATTCCAACACTGGGTGACTGACTGGGCTTGCGCACGGGAGCAGGCCGGTCATTTTCTTTATTCTTCCTACTAGCAACCCTCGGCTTTCGTATGGGCGTTTCTTCGGGCAAATCGACTTCTTCAGTGACCCTAGGTTCTGCAAAGCCATTGACTGCAGTCGTAGCTTCAGCTTCGGCGTCGGCATTAGACCGCAGCTCGTCATCTGCCCCTCCTGCCTCATCAGCACCATTTGGAGTAGGCAGCTCATCGCTAGGAATGTCGTAAACATTTTTTATCCTGACGACAGACGTTCGCGGCTTCTTGACACGTTTCAACTTGGACTTCTTGGCGGACAGCAATCGCTCGTCTTCGTTGTCTATACCATTGATGCTATGTTCCTGGTTGCCTTGAAGAAGGTCCTGCACAGTGGTGGCATGCTTTGACTTGGCGATTCTCTGCCGCTTATTTGATGGAGTTATTCCTTCTCCTTCAACCCCAGAGAAGTCCGGCTTTGCTTTCTCGGTTCGCGACCTCTTGCGGTTGGATAGCGTATAAGACGGCAAATCTGACTCGTCTGCGCCCATGGCTGCATTTCCGTCTTGATCGGTGCCAGATTGGAGGGCGACTTCACGACTGAGTCGCTCCTGCATGGACCGTTTACTCTTCTTGTATGTGCGCTTGCCTTTGGTGGCGCTGGATGGTACGACGAAATCGAGGGTTGGGGACGACGTGCGCTCGGGCGCGGCGGAGGTTGCCATCTGTGAATCCGGCACTTCTACTGTCGGTGAAGATGTAAGCCCATTAAAGGCAGGAAGCTGCGCAGCCTTCCTGAGCGACATGTAGTTCGGTCTGGGGGTTGGCTGTATGTCGGGTTGGGTCGCAGGGAAGGGAAAGGGCGAGGATTCTGGAATTGTGTCCTGATCTGCAGGGTCCTGCGTCGCTGTGGGCACCGTCAGAAGCTTGTCGGTAGACTTGCGCGTGCTGCGTCTCTTTCGCTTCGTTCGCTTGGGTGAAGTGTTATTGTCAGTGCCGTCTAGCTGCTCATCGTTACCGACGTCCCCGCGCGCGCTCTCATCAATAAGTTGCTGTGATGCTGCGACATCATCCATTTTAGGACCTAATGCCAACCAGTCAGTTTAGAAAAAAATATCTAGGCACGCGACAACCAGACGAAGCTAAGTGGCGTGTCTGGATGGTGGTCTTCTCACTTGAGTGGGACTCGCGCCGCAAGGTGGTTGGGGAAGCTACCATGAACGCGTCTGAGGGGCGCCTCGTAGGGGCAGACGTGGTAGTGCCCATGCTTTGTCTTAGTTGCGTAAACAGTGTATATCCGTGATTATTGACCTCGTCCATCGCAATGTCGATATTCTTTTATACAATGACAGCATCACGCCATTGGCTCGTCGCGTTGTCACGTTCGGAACTTTTGATGCGTACCGGTACCTCCTCGACTAGTACAATTAGGGCTAGGCCGACATATCGCCATGCACCATCACTCACGCGGTCACTTATGTGTGCCGTAACATACGGAGTATATAATATCAGTTTGTTTGTAATAATTTGATATGTCATATCTATAAAACTACAACGCTATGTACAAGAAGACAACAACCATGGCCCTAGCCCAAAATTCATCATACATGCTTCACGTACAGTCATGGGTTAGACGAGTAACGTGCCTCCCTTCGTCTTACAACAACAGCGCAACAGCAGCAACAAGCGCCACGACGAAGCTAACCGTCGCACCGCTCTCAAGCTGCACACCAGCACTTTTGCCGTGGATACCCAGAATCTCAGCTTGCCTGGAAAAGGTAACGTTCTGCGGGATGGTCTCATTCAGACATTGACCATTGGCAATATCCAAACCAGTCAAGTCATCGGGTACGCGGAAGAACATGTAGCTCCTGGTGTTCAAGCCCTTGAAGCCCTCAGTGTTGTATGGAAACCACATGCCGTTATCGGTTGCCGAGGTATTGCGGAGGAAAATGCATTGTACTTGGTTGGGGTAGGTGTGGGCAAGCTGAGGGTAGTCCTTCATGACGTCGCTGTTGGAAGTATCGGCGACAAGCACAAATTTGCGCTCGGGGAAGGTCTCGAAGATCTTGGTCAAGAGGTACATGCGGATGGAGAGGGTAGCCTTGACGTCGGAGAAGTTAAGGGGGCGTGTGTCGAAGGAGCCACCTGGATATGTCTTGTAGATAAAGTCCATGTAGAGACGAGTGGCTTGCTCTGGCGTCGTGGTCAAGTAATGGAAGGATGTCTCGTTGGGGAGGGACCGCGACCAGTTGGCGTAGATGTCGGGCATGTTCATCCAGGGTGTAAAGGGACGCGCGAAAGAGTTGAGGAGCCCCTCCTTGGGCTCGTAGATCTTGGTTACACGCAGGATATCGTCAATGTCGGACACAAAGGTGATACCTTGGGTCGGCAAGAGGAAGGCAGTAGCATTGCCGCTCATGGTACCGTTGGTGTAGACGTTCAATCGCTGAACGTTCTTGGTTTGGTTGCCGGGAATGAGACCATTGGACTGGATTGGAACGAAGACGTCAAAGTCGCCTTCATCGGTGGTCGGGTAGGGCAGTGTGAGATTCTGCACGCCGCCAGGGGCCTGGATGGAGTTGCCGCCACCAGGCTCGCCGTCGCCACCCTGAGAGGGGGCAGGCTCGAGCGACATGGAGACATTGACGTCGGGCTGCTGCACGACGAAGATGGAACGCGTCAGGTTGCGTGCCTGGTTCTGCTCTTGGGTGTTGTTCAACTTGTCCACGCTTGTATCTATCAAGAAGACATTGGCCAGGTCGTCGACCTTGCTTTGGCTGATGTTGGGAAACTTGTAGACATTGCCGTGGAAGCGCACATTCCAGCCCTGATTGGTCCAATTCGCGTAGGGAGGGATGTTTAGAACTTCAGTGGGTTGCGCATCCAAATCGCCATCTTTGATGCCGAGACTTGAGAGGACCTGACTACCGGTAGGCAGGCCTTCGAACCAGCCGGGGATGCCTAGGACCAAGTCAGCATAAGCTTCACTAGCACTGCGCTTGTGCCGGCACAAGGATTAGCTTACCCTCGGTGAAGAAACTAGGTAGGTCTTGTCCGAACACACTGCCTATTGACTTTGCATATTTGTCGGCGCCGCTCTGAATATCGTCGAGGATGTTCCTCTTCTGGATATAGCTGTGACGACCGTCGAACCGGATTGCCGCGGGAGTCACCAGGGGCGCCTGGACTTGGACCTTTGCAGGCACAACCGTCGGCTCCGGTACCACGACTGCGCCCGCGAGCCCGAGTGCCGCGCTCAGCAGCAGCGTGCGCTGACACGTGCGTTGATGCACCATGCTGGTCCTGTACCGTGTTGTTGTGATGACGAGAGATAGGACGAAAGGAGTCGACGCGACAATTACAGTCGAAAGCGAAAGACTGAAGGAAAGAGATAGAATGCACAAGGATAAAAAGAGGAGACACGACTCAAGGGATATACGACAGTTGAAACCGCGCTTGTTTGGAGCAATAGCAGGTTTACCGCATAGTTGGCGGTGCCAGCGCGCCGCAGCTACAGTTAATAGCGCCAACATGATGTCATTATCGTTGCTAGGGGCCCGCCACCTCGGTCGGTGTCTGGACTCTGCACGATCATCTCCCGCGATCTACCACGACCGACTCCACGCCTCCAACACCTTTCGGACCTGCATGCAACGAATTATGATACGCTGATGTAAATGCCCGACTACTATGACCGGCCACGACAACTCAGGCTTGCCGCGGCAACACCATTGCCAAATCAAGAAGGTCCTTTTACCTCTAGCCAACGATTCCTTTCTGTGCACTCATCTCCGGCAGCCAAACCAAAGAATCTTGAAGATGCACCGCCAATCTCAATACCTTGGCCGGCTTTATGGATACGCTAATCCATATTCCCGCAACACTCACCGTGGTTACCGGACTATCATCCTATAATCCGTACGCACTGGCTACATGTCTTACCCGAGCGCGTGGTCTATGTGTCGTACAATGAGCGTATGACGTGCACGCTACACATGTCGTACCAGCTTCATCTGAGACAATAGTTAGTATCTGCGCCCGCATATCTCTCTTTGCTTCCAAGAAATCCGCTGGCGTAAGCCAGGGCAATCCCAGTTGCAGCACTAGCCTACTTCAAGCGTAGTCTCGCGTCCATGTCACCAAGTCTCTCAACCTACACGTACACTTCTCGGTCCTATAACACCAATCATGCTAGAGATTGCCTGCTTCAACGCCCCCTCAGCCATTGCGGCCGCGAATGCAGGCGCCGATCGAATTGAACTGTGTGCCGACTATGCTGCTGGCGGGGTCACGCCTTCCTTTCCAGCTTTGCGCCAGGTGCGAGAAGAAACTTCGATACCAGTCAATGTCATGATTCGACCGCGGGGAGGCGACTTCAGATATTCTGCCGATGAATTTCAGCAGATGAAGAGGGAGATGGAGGCGTTCAAGTCTTTGGCCAGCGGGTTTGTCTTTGGCATTTTGGACTCAAACTGCCGACTTGATAAACCCCGCAATCGTGAGCTGGTAGAACTTGCTGCTCCACTTCCATGTACATTCCATCGCGCTATCGATGAAGCGGTCGAATTGGAAGAAGCTGTCGAGGCGGCCATATGGTGCGGGTTCAAGAGCATATTGACCAGCGGCAGCGAAAAGAACTCGCTCCAAGGTGCCGAGAAGCTGCATCAGTTACAAACAAGATTCGGCATGAGAATCTCGGTGATTGCCGGGGGCGGGGTCAGGAGTACCAACGTTCAAGAGCTCAAGAGAAAGACTGGTGCAGAATGGCTTCACTCTGCTGCCATCACACGGCCCGGAGAGGATGTTGACGACGAAGAAGTCAGGAGAATGCAACAAGTTCTCGCAGATTTCGGATAGGAACATGGACAGGATGTAGCAATGGTTCAATATCATTCATTGGGCGTAGCGCGTCAAGACGGGGGTGCCATTATATGCATACAACAAGAATAAACTAAAGGCTCCAGTGGGTATCATGCATTCAAGAATGCCCAAATAAAGCTCCTCGCATCAACCAACCAATCCAGCCAATTTACACGAATGCTTCAGTTTAAAGATTCGAGTTGCTTATACAAGCGCGTATAGCAAAGCGCCCACAATGGACATTCCAAACGACCGTGTCGTGTCGACAGACACCTGCCCCGCTGCTCCTTTGTTGGACGACGATGCCTCGTGTGTCTGTGTAACAACCGTCGTCTGTCCCGCAATTGTCGTGGGCTGGCTAATAGTAGTAGCCGGAACCGTAGTCTCGACCTCATGACCGCTTATGGTCGCAGTCTTTACCGTCTGTGCGACCGTCGTGGCCGCTGTGTACGTCGTTGCAGGAATAGTAGTCGTGTATACGATGATGGATCCCAGCTCGGTAATAGGAATCGCGCCTCCCACACCGGTGCCAGTGAACTGCGGAGGAATAGACATGGTCGACGTGTTTGGCTTCTCGGAATCATTGGGGTAGATGTTTGCGCTCTGGCCGTCCTTGGTGTAACTTCCATTGACGAGGTTCACCTCTACGCCACCCGAGGAGTGGTACTCTCCTGCTGAAACGATGCCAAAGGAGCCGTCTGGGAATTGGAAGTTTGTCGTGAATTTGTCGTAGCACATGGGTATGTTGAGGTTCTGCACGTTGACGCAGTCGAGGCTTTGGCGGCAGCAGAAGCCTGAGGCGCGGGCGGTGTTGTGGTGGACGCTGCGCTTGTCGAAGGAGATGCCCTGGATGGAAGCGAGGATATCCGTGTATAGCGAGCTCAGCTGCGTGCCGACAGCCGGTGGTGTCAAGCCCGAGGCTCCTTTTGGTTGGCAAGGGTCGCAAGGGTCGCTGTTGGAGGCCTTTTGCATGGAATCAAAAGGCGACGCTGCCGTGGCGACTACGGCGAGAGCGAGAGAGACGAATTTGAGCGACATGTTGTTCAGACTCGGTTTCGGGATGGAAAAAAATATTATCTCGTATTAGACGGGTTCGATTAGGTGATTATTACACGGCCCGTTTTGTTGAGAACGAAAGCAATTGACAAAACGGCAAGCGAGTGTATGTAAGTGAGTGACAGAAGTGAGCGAGAGAGTGCAGGTGATTACTGCAACCGCAGGCAGGGGAAGTCTCGATCCTATATACCAGCGGCATCGCGATCCACCCCTCATTATCGCAAGGTACCTATTACCTTACTAGACAAGGTTCGCCCAGACCCTCCCCTCCCTCCTTCCTCTCGCTTATGATGCGCTTTTTTCACTCGCATCGTTACCTCGTGGGCTAGCTCAACAGCATTTACGAACCCGGAAACGCCACAACAGGTATTCCCTCTTAGCCGGTACTCCGTACCATGCGACCGGGATCCATCCTGATTCGTTCCCGTCAGCAACGGGCGCGGTGGGGCCGCCCCTCGCGAGAATTTCATGCGAGAAATAATGAGAATGTCATTGTCGCAAATGGACTGACACGAATGATGTTGGTTTTTTTTTGGAGCATGCATGGGCAGAGAGAGAGGGAGTGCTAATGTTACGGTAAAAAAGGTCATCTACTCACCCCATCTACGAGAAATAGTCAATCCATGGTAATGCCTGGGCGAATGTATCATCACAACAACGCGTATAGAATATCTAACAGCTGCACCGAGGTCTTCCCTTCGTGCAGTTTATATACTATCTACCCTTTCCCAATTTTCCACTCTCGTCGTAGAAAGATCTCTCGTCTCCAAGCTGTACCTAGCCGCCCGCGCACTGAAGCTCTGACCATGAATCAAATATCTCCTGTGAATGGGGTGATACCTACCTACCCACTCCTACGTAGTCATAACGAGGCCGCCACTCCGCTACCTACCTACCTACAGCTACCTAGCTAGCCAAGTGGACATTTGACAGGCCCCAATCCAATCCGATCCTGCAGCCGCAAAAGCAGGCGCACTTGCACGGCATGAGAAACAGATGCAAATCATGCAATGCGAATGTATGTAGGTGTATGTATGTCTCAAAAGAAGGACCAAGCCACACACAGGAACGCGCTGTCAGACGTACGTGCCAGCCTCATGTGCAACGTCAACACTTCCTTTTTCTCTTTTCTTAGGGCCCGAGTCACGAACGTTGGTAGGAACTAGTTACTTTTATCGAAAGAAAGAAATACTTTTCTTGCTTGATTGAATGGAACGGAATGGTCGAATGGAACGGTTTATGCGCTGCGGGTAAGAATCTTTTTTGTCGCTTGTGTGGTTGTTTGTTTCCTTTTCAACCCGTATCGTACCGCACTACCTACTACTTCACTGTGGAACGTGCTTGGAATAAGACATTCCTCTTGAGCATGAATGTGGGATGTTTGTTTTTTTCTAGATGCGGAGGACCGTTGGACGGGTGGAGTTGATACGTGGGTAGGTATGAGTTGGTTTGGGGGTTGCGGGGAGAGGAGGTAGAAAAGGAGCGCGATCGATGCGTAGATTGAGATGTAAAGAGGGATTATTGGCAGATGGTGTGTTTGTTTGGTGACGGTTACAGTACCCGTACTTGCTATTCTTCACGTTTGGAGTACCTACATACGTATTTAGCTTTGCTTGAAGCTGTGTCTGCACCAACGGAGTCTAGCGCACGTTGTTGCCTATCATACACATCCTGGGGTAAAATACGCTAGCGCAAGAGTAGTATGTCTGTAAGCCTTGTGGTAGCTCACTCTTTCTCACTACAACTATATCTATCTTTGAAATCAGCAACCTACCATCAAATCCACATCCTGTTGCAATTACAGTGTGGCGGAATCGAACGTGTTCCCGGGGCAATCAATAGTCTTCCATCATCGCTCTGGTCGCTTTGGTTTGTGCCCGATTGTGCGTTCGAGTACGTGATAAAACTATAAGGGGTGCATAAAATATAACTTGCGCCCCCGGGGTTTTCGGCGGTTGCCTCGATCCCCCCCCCCTCGCCCCCCCTCTTAACCATTAAGGGCAACCGTTCTTTTTGCATTTTTCATGCAAACTTTGCGGCTTTTTTTAAAGAGAGGGAGTAAGGTTAATGGGGGGGGGAGGAGGGGGAAGGGAGGATAGGCCTTGTGAATGATTGGCTTTCGATTATGGATAATACAAGAGATGCTCTTCTCCTCGTGCGGTGATGTGAGAGTGCGGTATGATAGACACTTGAGACGATGAATGTGAAGTTATGGGGTATATCTCACTTCACTGCTCACCTTACTCTCATCCAGGATCAACCTACCCCACTTTGAGCGCGACGTGAAGGTGAGGGTGAATCGCACACCCCATCCTACTTCCTTGTATAGACTTGTACCCCCGTTTCCTTTCTCTTGTCCTCCACCCTCTCCCGTAGCTTTCTTTGCTCTACAAAACCTTCTTTCCCATCCGTCGCAATACCAGGAGCAAGCACCTCACGCCTTGCACACGACCCCAACAAGCCTCAAAATGTCCGACGTCGACCAGAAGACGCCAGTCGCCAGCGGTGCCGCTTGGTCTGAGAACGAAAAGGTTCGTGCCGGTACCACGAGGCCATTCCTACATGCATCAACTAATCACTCACTAATAGATTGCGTACCTCCTTGTGCTCC
This sequence comes from Pyrenophora seminiperda CCB06, assembly GCA_000465215.2. Taxonomy (NCBI): domain Eukaryota; kingdom Fungi; phylum Ascomycota; class Dothideomycetes; order Pleosporales; family Pleosporaceae; genus Pyrenophora; species Pyrenophora seminiperda. The sequence continues at coordinate 281,809 of KE747829.1, forward strand.
TCGAGAACGAAGGCAAGATCAGCGTAAGTGTTCCGCATATCCAATGAGCACACACACATAAGTATACTGAGTCGTTTAATGCAGAATGCACCTGTCCCTCCCGGTCGTACGGCTGTCTCGTGCACGATGTTGCTTCGGCGCTTGAAGAAGCAGTACATGAACGACGTCGAGAATATCAAGAACGGTGTCGCTGCTGCTGCTGATGATGCTGAGAAGCCTAAGACGCCGCGTAAGCGCAAGTCAAAGGCTGCCTTGGGCGAGAATGACATGAACGATGAGGATGCTGCTGCTGCTGAGGGCTCGCCGAAGAAAAAGGCTGCTACTCCTCGCAAGAAGAAGGCGGATGCGGTCAAGGAAGCTGATGAAGAGGATGCTGAGGGCTCGCCAAAGAAAAAGGCTACTACTCCCCGCAAGAAGAAGACCAGCGTTGTCAGGGAAGAGTCGATTGAGCTTTAAGCACATGTACATGGCATGGGTTTGTCTGGCTCCTCGGTATGCAATCGTAGGAATTGTTGCAGGTTGTGAGCTATCGCAATAGGAGATATGTGCTCATCAAAGTTTGGCACCTTGCTAGGTAGTCATCGGAATACATGAGTTGGACACGGCGTGTTTCTTATACTGCCAGCATGTCAAATGTGACCCAATCGAAGTGGAGTGGTACCTTGACGGTCGCTGGTGATGTGCGGCTTTTGACCAGGGGACCGCGGCGGGAAGCGGCGCGAACTTATGCAGCTACCGTACCGATACAGGGCTCTGAAGACACTTCTGCGCGGACCGTCAATAGGCATCCGGATCCATCAATTGTGCTTCTTTGTGCGCATTATACTTTTAATCACCAGCAGCTGCTCTTGGGTGGCCTACTATCGCTACCAGGGGTCCAGGTGTCCCCTAGGACTGGCATGCTGCTTGGCCGAGCCCTACTCGCCGGCTGCAAACGAAGTTTCTTTGCAACACCTTCACTACGCACCACCCTACCGTCACCAGTATCGCGACCACCCTTGCTACTACTTCACACACGATACCCTTCACGGCTACGTGGGTCTAGCGCACTCGCCCCCAGCAAACATCTCCTACACACGGATAGCAGTATAAATACTCACCCGCCAATGGAACAGAATGGCATACCAAAACGCAAGCAGCCGCCAACTTCGCCCTCAACCGACCGCCCCTTGAAGCAGATCAAGCCCGACATGGACTTGCACACTAACGGCATCGCCGCACACTCGCCCGGAGAGGAAGTCATGGACGACGCGCGCAGCGAATATAGCGTGCTCGATGACGTACCCTCGGCGCACATGGCAGCCGTTGCCAGCCAGGACACGGCCGAGTGGCAGCGGACAATAGAGAACGTCGTCAAAAGCGTCGTCTCGATTCACTTTTGCCAGACCTGCTCCTTCGACACGGACGCGGCCGTTAGCTCCGAGGCGACGGGCTTCGTCGTCGACGCGGAAAAGGGCTACATCCTCACCAACAGGCACGTTGTCGGGGCCGGCCCCTTCATCGGCTATTGCATTTTCGACAACCACGAGGAGTGCGATGTCCATCCCGTCTACCGCGATCCCGTCCACGACTTTGGCATCCTGCGCTTCGACCCCAGCAAGATCAAGTACATGCCCGTCACCGCCCTCAAGCTACGCCCCGACAACGCCAAGGTCGGCGTTGAGATCCGCGTCGTCGGAAACGATGCAGGAGAGAAGCTCAGTATCCTGTCCGGCGTCATCAGTCGGCTGGACCGTAATGCGCCTGAATACGGCGAGGGCTACTCGGACTTCAACACCAACTACATACAAGCCGCTGCTGCCGCCAGTGGAGGGTCTTCTGGCAGTCCAGTCGTGGATCGCGACGGCTTCGCGGTTGCGCTGCAGGCGGGCGGACGTGCCGACGGTGCTGCCACTGACTACTTTCTCCCCCTGGACCGGCCGCTGCGCGCACTTGAGCTCATCCGCCAAGGCCAGCATGTCGCACGAGGCACCATTCAGACCCAGTGGATATTGAAGCCGTTCGACGAATGCAGACGACTAGGCCTCTCGCCTGCCCTCGAAAAAGACATTCGCACAAAGTTCCCCAAGGAAACAGGCATGTTGGTTGCCGAAGTTGTGCTTCCGCAAGGTCCTGCCTCAACCAAGATCGAGGAAGGCGACCTGCTTTTGCGCGTCAACGGAGAGCTGCTCACCCAGTTTGTCCGACTCGACGCCATCCTGGATGACCACGTGGGCAAGACCATCTCTGTGACAATACAACGCGCAGGCGAAAACATGCAAGTCGAGCTAGACGTGGGCGATCTCCACGCCATCACGCCTGACAAGTTTGTTACCGTTGCAGGCGCATCCTTCCATGATCTCTCTTACCAACAAGCCCGCCTTTATGCCATCTCCTTGAAAAACGCAGGTGTATACGTCTGTGAGGCAGCGGGCTCCTTCAGATTCGCTGACGGCTACACATCAGGCTGGCTAATACAAGAGGTTGACAACCAACCTACCCCAGATTTGGACACCTTCATCCAAGTCATGAAGAAGATTCCTGATCGTAAGCGTGTGGTCATGATGTACAAGCATCTGCGCGATCTACACACGGCGAATACTAGTATCACTGCTATTGATCGGCATTGGCATGCGAAGATTCGGGTAGCAACACGCAATGACACGACCGGCTTGTGGGACTTTAAGCCCCTTGCCGATGCCATTCCCCCTGTGCCTCCAGTCCCGCGCCGTGCGAACTTCGTCAAGATGAGTTCCAGCTACCCCGAGGCTGTGGATATTGTTCGTAGTTTCGTGCGAGTGCATGTCTCCATGCCCATCAAGCTTGATGGCTTCCCCAAGATGAACAAGCAGGGCTACGGACTTGTTGTTGACGCCGAGCAAGGACTTGTCCTTGTCTCGCGAGCTATTCTGCCATATGACCTGTGCGACATCTCGTTGATCATCGCAGATAGTATCTTCGTGGACGCCAAGATTGTCTTCATGCACCCGTTGCAAAATTATGCTATTGTAAAATATGACGCTTCGCTCGTCAATGCGCCGGTTAAGACGCCCAAGTTCGCAACCGATTTCATCAAGAAGGGTGCAGAGACCATCTTCTTCGGCATCAACCAAAACTTCCGACCAGTTGTAGCAAAGACTGTTGTCACTGATATCACCACAGTGGCCATTCCCGCCAGCGCGATTACACCACGATACCGTGCCACCAACTTTGACGCCATTACTGTCGACACCAACCAGGCCTCACATAGCGGCTCTGGTGTACTGATTGCCGAAGACGGCACTGTGGAGGCGCTCTGGCTGTCATATCTAGGCGAGCGGACATCACACAGTGGCAAGGATGTAGAGTACCACCTTGGTCTTGCCACGCCTAATATCCTCCCAGTACTCAATGAGATCCGGGGCGGTAAGACACCCAAGCTCCGCATTTTGAACGTCGAGTTCCAGACAGTGCAGATGAGCCAAGCCCGTGTCATGGGCGTCTCAGAAGAATGGATAGAAAAGACCGAGACGGCCGACCCAGAGCGCCACCAACTCTTCATGGTTCGCAAGGTCGACTCGGGTCATGGCGACGGTCTCAATGAGGGTGATGTGCTACTGACACTAAACGGTAAGCTGGTCACTCGCTCGCCCGACCTAGATGTCATGTATAACAACGAGTTTTTGGATGCGGTGGTGGTGCGTAAGCGTGAAGAGAAGACGATCAAAGTGTCGACAGTCCCCACAGAAGACCTTGAGACAGACCGCTTGGTCAGCTTCTGCGGTGCCACTTTCCACCGCCCCCATCAAGCTGTGCGCCAGCAGATTAGCAAGATCCATTCGGATGTCTACATCTCCTCGCGCGCCCGTGGATCACCCGCGTACATGTATGGAGTAAGTGCTACTTCACACTAGTCTCAGCTTCAAATTTACTAACTACTGCACAGCTTGCGCCTACAAACTTTGTCACACACGTGAATAATGTTCCCACTCCTGATCTATCGGCGTTCCTCACCGAAATTAAAAAGATCAACGACAACGAGTACTTTCGCATGAAGATCATGACGTTCGACAATGTACCATGGGTGGCAACTATGAAGAAGAATGAGCACTACTTCCCAACCATCGAGCACATCAAGGATGCTTCTGAGCCGCTGGGGTGGAAGAAGGTGATACACGAGTGCGACGCTGGGGGTGCAAAGGACATGATGGGTCTCGATGAACTAGAGGCTGATGCGGGCGAGCAGTAGAGTTGTTACCCTAGCACGTAAAGTGGCTTTGTGTATATTTTTCTGTTAGATAGCCCTGTAGACGGAACACTACCCACAAGTGGTAATAATTCAATTTACTATGCAAATTGAGTACACGTAACCATGTTTCGTAACGAGTGTGTTTGAGTTTCCATGGTACCGGTACATGACAGCTTCCAGGGTTTCCCGCCGTGCCGCCGTTCCAACCATGGTTCACATTAGTGGCCCGTGCGCAAACTGAATAATCGCCCTCGGCCCCTTCTCCTCTTGCCATGCCAACTCTCTCACCGCACCACCACCACCACCACCACACTCGAAGTAACAACACCACCCACTATGACTTCGTCCATCTTTTACAAGTTCAAGAATTCGAGAGATAGCGAGCGCATAGTATTCAACGGCACGGATTTGAGTGTATGGGAGCTGAAGAAGGAAATCATCAGCGCGAGCGGCCTCGGCGACGGGACTGACTTCAACCTTCACATCTACCCTCAAGATGAGCCCAACGCCGAGTACAAAGACGACACAACACTCATACCCCGATCATCTACCGTCATAGCGATACGCCGCCCAGCACCCCGAGGACAAGGCAGAGCCGCTCGGTATGTGACGGGTAAACCGCCGGTGCGAGCCATTACCACACAAAGCAAACCTGCGCAGCCTGTGCAACCAACCAGCAATGCGACACCAGAAGACGCAGAGGCGGCTTTCTTTAATGAGTCGGCCATGGCCTGGGACGCCCAGAAAGAGTCGCTCTCACACGCAAAGCCCGTTTACCGCAAAAACAACACAAAGAACGTCGTCGTCCCTGCACATGCTCCGCCACCCGGCTATGTTTGCCGCCGGTGCAACATCAAGGGTCACTGGATCCAAGCCTGCCCTACCAACGACGACCCCGACTTCAAGCCCGTGTTCCAAGCCAAGCGCACGACGGGTATACCGCAGTCCTTCCTCAAGAAGGTAGAGAAGCCCATCGACGAGGAGGCGGCAAAGGGCGTCATGCTCAACGCCGATGGTGAATACGTACAGGTGATGACGGACTCGAAGACATGGGATAAGTTCCAGGAAAAAACAAACGCATCACGAGCGCGTGCTGCGAGCGCCGACGCGGCCAGCAAAGAGCTCCGCGAGCGTGGGCTCGAATGCCCGATTGACAACCAGCGATTTGTCGACCCAGTCAAGACCCCCTGTTGTGGTAAGACATACTGCCGTGAGTGCATTGACAACGCGCTAGCAGATGGAGATTTGGTTTGTCCCAACTGTGCAAAGGAGGATGTTCTGATGGATGATCTCATTGCCGACGATGATATGGTCAAGTCTCTCAAGGCATATGACGCAGAAAAGGCAGCGGAGAAGGAGAAGGCAGCAAAGGCAGCAGAGGCAGCAGTTGCTTCAACAAATGAATCAGTTTCTATATCTCATGCTACTGACAACGCATCTCCTCCTGTCGAAAATGACAATAAAAATACTACTAGTACTCCTACTGCTACTACCGCTGCGCCAGTGGCGGAAGAAGTCTCCGATACTGACTCTACGTCTTCCAAGAAGCGCAAGGCGCCTCCGACAGATATCAAACCACCTACGGCGCCAAAAGCAATGCGTCAAGCAGTCGACCCCGCGTCAAAAATGGAGCAGGACTTTATACAACAAATGGAAATGCTCAAGAATGCGCCAATGGGACCCATGGGCATGCCAATGAATATGAACATGCCTATGCCCATGCCCATGCCGATGCCTATGTCCATGCCAAATCAGATGGGCTTCCAGAACGGGTATCCCATGGGCTTTGGGCCAAATCAACAGCAATCACAAGGAGGCCAACAACAGTGGTTTCCCCAACAAAACTTTGGCTACGGCCAGCAACAACAGTTTGGTCAGCAATATGGCCAGCAACACCAGAACCAACAATTCGGATGGGCTGGACAGGGGCAGTGGGCCGGACAAGGGCAACAAGACAATAACGACGCATATGACAGGCAGCCGGTCAACCCTCGTGGTCGAAATCGGAGGTCTCGTGCGCCCGACTTTCGCTACTTGTAAGCACTGGCATATGCAGGCATATCATCAGTGTTTCTTCGTCATTGGGGGCTTTCAATCTACGTATGCATTCTAGGGTTCGGGTCAACGGGCATCATGGGATCAGGTGTTTTTTCATCCTTGGGCAGCGCGTTCACGCTTGTTGCGTTGGCTTACTAGGTACCATTGCTAATAACGTCATTTATCTTTTTCCATTGTACGTATCAGTTTTGCGTAGTTGAAAACAAATCAAATGGATCATGTGCAAACTATCGTCTGAGGGTGCTACTTTGATATGTGATCAAGTGACGTGGATGTGTGAAGCAGAGACACGAGGTGCGCGGTTGTTCGGCGCAGATCAGCCTCGGCTTGCTGAATAGCCAGCCGAGCGCTGGGCCGACGTAGGCGCAGCTATTCGGAGCACTGGAATTCTCACATGTCTGCACTATAATCGTTCTCTCCCACTTTGCACGTACTATTCACCTTTTTCTCAGTCTGCCGTAGCGATCGCATAGTTTATCATTCACTTGATACAACCTTGTTAAGCATCACAATACCTGCAGGTTGCACAATTGTCCATCGGAGCAGTGCACGCGCCCCACCAAAGCTCCCACTACCATGTCAAGCACAACAGATTCCGTCATCGAGAAGCTGCCTTCGAAAGCTGAGCTCAAGGAAGATGTCAAGGTGGCAACCAAATCCTCTCTACAGTCGCTGCGAGCGCTGGTAGCTGGAGGAGTGGGCGGTGTTTGCGCCGTCATTGTGGGCCACCCGTTCGATCTGGTCAAAGTGCGCATGCAGACGGCAGAAAAGGGTGTATACAGCGGTGCCATGGACGTTGTGAGGAAAACCATTGCAAAAGAAGGGCTTGCCAGGGGGCTGTATGCGGGTGTTTCTGCGCCGCTTGTTGGAGTAACGCCCATGTGTGAGTAAATGCCCAGCACTGAACACGGCCATAGCAACTGACAGTGGGACAACAGTCGCCGTATCTTTCTGGGGTTACGATGTTGGCAAGCAGTTAGTTTCGAGCGTTTCCAAGGTCGAGAACAACCAGTACAGCGTCGCCCAAGTCTCCGCCGCTGGCTTCTTCAGCGCTATTCCCATGACCATCATTACCGCCCCGTTTGAGCGCGTAAAGGTGCTCCTCCAGATTCAGGGACAAAAGACACTAGCCCCTGGCGAGAAGCCGAGGTACTCTGGCGGCCTGGATGTCGTGAAGCAATTATACAAGGAGGGTGGCATACGCTCAGTGTACCGTGGATCTGCCATGACGCTGGCGCGTGACGGACCAGGCTCAGCACTGTATTTCGCAACATACGAGACGTTCAAGCGAAACCTGACGCCAAAGGACCCAGTAACGGGCCAGCCTGGCTCGCTGAGTATGGGAGCCGTCATGGTGGCTGGCGGTGCTGCTGGTGTAGCCATGTGGCTCCCAGTCTTCCCCGTCGATACCATCAAGTCTCGGTTGCAGAGTGCCGAGGGACGACCGACTATTAGCGGAACTGTCAAAGGCATCTACGCGGGTGGCGGTCTCAAAGCCTTCTTCCCTGGTATTGGGCCTGCCATGGCGCGAGCAGTACCTGCCAATGCCGCCACATTTGCCGGCGTAGAACTCGCTCACAAGGCAATGACCAGGATGTTCGACCGTGACGGCGAGTAAGGCGTTACCTAACCTGTCCTAAAAAAAATCTCCACGAAACGGACGCTTTTTCTTTATGGTCATCTTTATCTGATGTCGATCCTTGCATATGGCGTTTCTTAGCTCCGCCTGGGCGCGCATGTATAGAGTAGAGGGGGCTTTTCTAGACAGGTTCGTTAAATAGCATACTTGTTTCTATTCCACTATATGATCGGGTTCCTGGTTTTTTCTTTGTTACTCGTTCAGGCGCACGTGTTAGGCCTTTTAAAAGGGAGGGGCCCAATGGAATGCGGCTATAGGCTCACCAACTCACCTGATTTTGCATGTAGGGCATTCCAGCCTCTCTTCCCGTCATTACCATAGCCCTGGGCCCTATGCGAGTTTCCCAAAACAGATGTGTGCAATCTCTGGTGCATGCCTTCTTTGTTTTGGTTCAATTGTTCCGCTTGAACAACTTGTATCGCGCTTTGCCACCCACACCCCGCGTCAAGTGTTTTATTCTGTGGCTCTTTGTTCTCTCCCCCTCACGCCTTTCCTATTCCTTTCGGCGCCCTGTTTCAAGTTGACGGGTTTTCCAAGCAAGTGTCGATCATCGGGTTGGGGTGAAGGAGATATCCTGCGCAGGTTCGCAGTTTCGCGGGAAAGTGGTGTAGCCCTTGACGAAACGACTGAACAGCAAACGAGAGGATATGAACATGGAGTCTACACAGTCTCAGAGAGGAGCAGCCGCTTCGAGGGTCTCTCCGCTGAAACAGCACCCCATTGTGCCCGCGCATCTTTCCAGTCCACCAGCGGTGACTCAGACCATCTTACTCGACCACCCCTCTGCAAGGCTGTCATCCAGTCCCGCATCCTCGCCGCGCATCGTAGAACCTTCACCAGCTCGGCGCGGCTCCATCCATCCTCTTATGAGCAAGACTATGGAAAAGGGCATTTCACCCGGTGCCGACTTCTTCGACGACGACTCCTCAGACTCGGATTGGGAAGACAGCGAAGGCGACCTCACACAGACATTTACTCTGGATGATGAGAAATTCGGCCTGAGAAGTCCGCCACATGATGCCCTTGATGATCAGGATGATAGGGGAAGAAGCAGAGAGAGGAGCACGATAACCTCGCTACCACACTTCTCCGGTTCATCATCAGTGCACGATTCCTCCGGTCGTGGTGTGAGACACGACGGGGCAAGCGGCGGCGAGCAGGTGAGCGGCAAAGGCGCGAAGAAAGCCAGACAAATGTCCCTTCGCCGCTTGAACATGGATAATGTACGCATAGTACAAACCACATCGCGCGGCGGCACTCCAAGAGAATCTCTACGCGCTGCCAGTTCAGACGCGCCCTCCCTTGCAGATGCAAGCAAACAGTTTCGCAACTTCAGTCAGCCGCGACAGAATGAAGAGGATGCAGAGTACAGTTCGAGACCCAAGGGCCACCACAGGAGGAACACCTCGGAAAGCATGCTTGCAAACTCCATCATCAACGCTCACGTCATGACGATGCGCGCGCTGGAATCGCTTACTTCGCCTGTTGGCAGTATATCACATCCACGTCCACCACCATCACCCGCCCAACAACAAAAAAACGACACCCTTGCGTTCTCAGCCGCTGCCGCCAACACGCCCAAATCCTTCTCCACAAGCCGCCATGTCACCATCTCCCCTCTCTCCGCCACCCAGCACCACCACCACAACAACAACAACCCCAGAAACCACCCAGCCCTCCCCACCCACTTCATAAAAACCCCATACCCCTTCTCCTCCAAAAAGGACTTTCCAAAGCCAAAATCCCGCCCCCGCCGACGCCCACTGAGCGGCGGGTTCAAAAGACGAAGCGGTGGTGGTGGTGGTGCTGCAGAAGAAGAATACACGCGCCTCGACTCTGCGTATGGCGGAGAAGCAGAGCGTGAAGAAGGTGCTGGGGTGAAATACACAGATTCAAAAGGCAAACATGTCCTCGGTCTCGTGGAAGGCAGCGACGACACAAGGAGCCGTATGCAGCGCAACGAAAGCGCACAGGGCGTTGTGAAGTGTCATTCTGGCTCCGGGTCGGGGGGGTCTGCGGGCGAGGAGGGAGACGCTGTGGTGTGGGTGGGTTTGCAGAGGGGGAGTAGTTGTTGCTGGTGGTGGGGGAGAGGGAGGGGATCTAGGTGGAGAGGGGAGAGGGGGGAGTTGGTTAAACTTGTTATTCCACGGGGTTTTGTGCTTACGAAAACGACTACAACGTCGACAAGACACACGCTTCGCAGCAACAGCAACAGCAACACCAGCGAGAAACACCCCACTTCTTCCCATACTCATACCCACACCATAGACTTCGACGACGCCCTCTTCGCCCACACCCTGCGCTCAGCCTACACCACACTGCGCGGCTCCTGGCTCCGCCGCACACTCAGCCCGCGCACACTGTCTTGTATAAAGCTTTCTGCGTACCCTCTCTGGAGCGGCGGCACCACATCTACCACCCCTAATCAACCCCTTCACCTGGAAAATCTTCTCGCCACAGCACAAGGAACGCACCTACCTGCTCACATCGCCACGCCTTTTACCGAAGCGGCGCTATTGCAGCTTTTTAGGGTGCCGAAAGGAGGGGTGAAGAGATATAGTTGGGTTAGTTGGGCGAGACGGTTGGCTGTGGCATCGTTTTCTTCCTCCGAGGCCGCTTCTTCTGCTGCAAAGGTACGGGTGGAGAGGGGTTGTGCGTGTTGTACATGCCAGGCTCAGTCTACACAAGCCAATATACCGCGACAGCAGCAGCAACAAGTAATACCAAGCCTGGTCTTCGTAACCAAGCTTTCTCAACCGAAAGTGCTGGGGGTGTTGGCGTGGGTGCTTTTTTCTAGTGTGGCGGCGACGTTGTTGTGGGTTTTTCTGGGGAAGATGAACGGGGGTAGTGGTAGTGGTGGTGGTGGTGGGAGTGGGGAGGGGGGAGAGAGTGGGCGGGGGGAGTTGCGATTGGTGTGGTTGGGGGTGTTGGTGCGAGGGGGGT
>KE747829.1:292944-344731 GCA_000465215.2 Pyrenophora seminiperda CCB06
GTCGTTCTGGTGTAGATGTTGTTGTTGGATTAGTTTTATGCTATCTTATCTGCCTGTCTGTCTGTCTGTCTGCATTTTTTCGCAAAGTTGAAGTTTTTGGGGCATGTACTGGAGGTGTGTATATGGTTTTGTTAATACATGAGGTAGGGACTGTTGTAACTGGCCTTGTGTATTGTAGGACGACTAGCAAGAAGAGCCCGCCCCTGCCATTTTCGCATTATCAGTTGGGGAATTGCTAGAAACGGGTGAGGTCAGGCCAAGGTCTGTTATGGTCCTATGTGTGCATACCCACTATACCTGATAGTGACTAGCGTAGCGCCTGGACTAGCGCCATGGCGGTATCATGTATCTATCGGCAATGCCTCACCTCGGTAAAGCATCATCTTGACCATCACACACTCATCTCTGTTCCCCTCGGTTGAACCGCCCATACGGGCGCCGCGTGTGCACTAGCCACGACAAGGTCGATGAGCATCTTGGGGGAATCTCTAGCGGGGGCGCAGTGAGTCAGCCACAACGATACTTGGCGGATTAATGCGCCAATCGAAAGTATCGAACGACATCTAAAGGCACCTCGGAAGTATTGCGGTCATAATACCAACAACCCCCATCTACCAATTTGATAATACTTGATTATAAACTTTCCACTCGGGGTCGTCGCGGACCGCCTCGGAACACTACACAGTGTTGGTGGACTAGATTGCGCGAATAAAACACTCTAGAACTTGTACGCATGGCCGCAAGAAGAAGTCAGCTTCAAGTTTCAAGATCATATATAAACTCAGCACTTTAACCTCCTAATTATGTATCCACAGCATCAACCGTTTCTGCCTCGATTCGCCTAGGTCCTAATAGTATCGAAAGCTAATCCCGAAATAAACCCGACATCAATCTTTCTCCATCTTTAACAAGACATCATGCAATTCCCACTTCTTCTCACCCTTATCATCGCAGCCGCTACCTCTACCTTGGCAGCAGGTTCACCAGACCCAGCATGTATCGGCAAGAGTCAAGATGAGACATGTAAGCCAAAGCGAGGCCCATGTGGTGATGGGCCACAGCCCCTTCCCAAGCCTGGGGAAATGCCTCAGTTCGGTGGTCCCAACTGGTGCTATGGCAAACCATGGAAATGTCGCTTGTGAGTGTGCGCCTGTAATCAACTGTTTCTTACGCTAACATTCTTTAAGTCAACAAGCCGATGGTGGTCTTGTGTGCGCGAATAGTTGAATTACCTTATCTGGATATTATTTTGCAAAAGCTCCGACGACTATAGTAGGATTTGGATCGGATTTGTTGGACTATCATCGGCATGGTACGCGATAGATGAAGCGAGGTTTTAGGTAGAGATGAGAGTTAGTGTTCTGCGGTTATGTTATTTCAGTCTTCATAGATGTCCTTAATCTACTCTAAAGTCTAAGTATATCTCTACAGACGTGAAAGTAGTACATTTGCAGGTGCTTCCAAAGGAGATTCTCCACGCGTAATTACGGGATGAAATGGGAGTCGATAGAGGAGCTTGTAGAACTAACTATAGAACGCACCGTAGAGAAGCTACCCATAGAGCGGTCCGTAGAGATGCCTGTTTAGCTAACAGTATTACAGTAGGTACACCAACATGCCCGTGTAATTCTTTTCACGTGATATCTCTCACGTGATTAAATATTGTGTAAAAAGTGCTGCCCCCTGTCCCAACCGATAGGAGGAGGTTTAGTCAGGCCAAGTACATGTTGCGCTTTGTTGAAATTAGAGTCCCTTTGTGAGTGTGAATGCTTTCACTGGAAGCAATTGTTAGCACTACGTGCGATGTCGTGATCACGTTAGTGTATTCTCTCTACCCGCTCATTGGTTGACCCTTCATACCTACTAGTCAGCGGCCCACTTCTAAAATATTTAGTCAACCCTGATGCAACTACTATTGTATGCATATCTCGTGTCGGGCTTTTTTTCTTTACATCTACACTCCTCTACTTCCACATAGAGTGTCATAGAAAGTCAACACCATGTCGGCCCTGGCTCGAAGTCGCGGTCCGCAACTGGCAACCACATATGCAAAGGTCACGCCACCCGTGTTACAACACTCAAGACGTAATCTCGCAACTGTATCACCAGTCTCAACCACAGCTCGCAATCACAAGATCGTAGTAGTTGGCGCTGGATCAGCAGGTATATCGCTCTCGCATCAACTTTTGCGCAAAGGAAACTTCAAACAAGACGACATCGCCATCGTCGATCCCGCCCAATGGCACCACTACCAACCCGGCTGGACCCTAGTCGGTGGTGGGCTCAAGAAGAAGGAGGATCTCCGCCGCCCAATGGCCGACTTGATGCATCCGAGTTTCAAGTTCTACAATACGTCTGTCAGCAACTTTGCACCAGAAGAAAATTCCATCACGACTGGTTCCGGGGAGAACATTGCGTATGAACAGCTTGTTGTCGTACCGGGTATCACGCTGGATTATGGTAGCGTCAAGGGGTTGAAAGAGGCGTTGGAAGAAAAGGACGCCATGGTGAGCAGTATCTACGACTACGCCTATTGCGATAAGGCGTACGAGACTGTGAAGAAGTTCAATAAGGGAGACGCTGTATTCACTCAACCAGCTGGTGTGGTAAAGTGCGCAGGCGCACCGCAAAAGATCATGTGGCTTGCGCTAGACTACTGGAAGAACGCTGGCCTGTACAAGTCTGATGCTTCATCGCCCATCAACATCACCTTTGCCACGGGCCTGCCAACCATGTTCGGAGTCCCAAAGTACGCGGAAACGCTGGAAAGACTGCGCGTGGAGCGCGGCGTACAAGGCCTCTTCCAACACGATCTCGTCTCCATTGACGGCAACACGGCCACGTTCAACGTCGCCAACAATCAGACGCCTGTAAAGAAGCACTTTGATTTCCTGCACGTTGCTCCAAAGAATGTACCTTGGTCGTTTGTCAAGAACAGCGCACTCGCAAACGAAGCTGGCTACGTCGCCGTCTCCGACTCCACTACCCAGCATACCAAATACCCAAACGTTTGGTCCATAGGCGACGCCTCATCGCTTCCCACATCGAAAACAGTTGCTGCCATTACGACTGAGGCACCCGTCCTCGTCTCTAACCTACTTGCAGCCATGGCTGATAAGCCGCTCGAGGCAAGTTACGATGGATATACCAGCTGCCCGTTGTTGACGGGCCAGAAGGAGGTGCTACTAGCGGAATTCAAGTACGGTGGCGTGCCAAAGGAGACATTTAACCGTGTGTTGGGTATTGATCAGGGCGTACCCCGCAAAGCGTTTTATTGGCTCAAGAAGGATTTCTTCCCCTGGGTCTATGGGAAATATCATGTCAAAGGGGAGTGGGAGGGCCCAAAGGGACTAGCTAGGTGAGATTTAGATGTAAACTCAAAACAAACAAGAAATAGAAATAGAAATAATGGCTGAGCTCACTCATAAATCCCTCGTTTTTTTGCACTTCATCTCCATTCATTCCCACATGTTGAAATTTTAACACTACATACAACCAACCTGACACTAAACAGACTACTACCTACAGACGAGACAGCCCAACCACCTCTCTCGGCGCATGATACGTCGGCACCTTCATATCCAGCGCACTACCACTATACCCGAGATCCTCACCCGTAAGCACCGCACACTTCTCGCCAATCAACAGCGCAGTCGAGTACGTGTTGCAACCTACATTGTCGGGGCAAATGGACAAGTCTGCGACTTTGAGTCCTTTGACGCCGTGTACGTTTAGGCGCTCGTCGAGCACGCCGTGCTTGACGATGGAGTTTCCGTTGCGGGGCGCCATGGAGCAGGTGCCGAGGGAGTGCCAGGTGGTTTCTACGTGGCCTGTGATGGTGGAGAAGGTTAGTGGATGTGTCATGTATAGCGGGGAAGGAAAAGAAGGGAAAGAAAGTGGGAAGAGAAGGGGAGATACATACGCTTCGTCCAATCCTCGATATGCTTAATATCCTCATTAGAATAATTCAAATCATCCATAACATCCTGCTTATTCGAGCTCAAAAAGCTCGGTTGCGCCGCCCTCCCCTTCTCCAACGGCATCGTCCACGACCCATGCTGAATCCCAGCCGTAATATTCCCTGGCAGCGCATACGCATTCGTCGTTTGGAGATCCATATCGCGAGCGCGCGCGGGGCTATCGTACGCATAGAACGGATGCATATGGTGTAATTCACCCGCGTAAGCATCCATGCGCCGCGCCGTCTCCCGCGACTTGATATACCCCCACACCATAGGCGCCATATCCCTCTTATCATTCATGAAGCCCGCATCAAAGTCCGGAGCATCGTACGGGTTCGGCGAGGTGATGTGCGTCGAGCCACGGGAGAAGGGGTACTCCAGGAAATGGAACATGGTGAAGTAATTTCCGGGGGGAAGCTGCATGTGGTCGCCGAAGAAGCCGGCGATGACGGAGTAGTGCATGACGGGCTTGTCGGGCTTGTTCTTGAAGTAAGAGTCCCAACCCGAGCGAAACTCGGGGCACGGCCAGCTGTCCATCATGGTGAGTTCTTCTTCGGTGGGGCGGATCTTGACGCCCGCTTCGATGCCGTTGGTGGCGAGGGGGCCGGTGCCGTTGATGTTCCATTGGGTGAAGACTTTGTCTTGCACGGCGGGATCGCCGCGGACGAAGTCGTCGAAGGATTCTACGCCGGGTTTGGCTCGGTAGGGGGCGAAGGTCAGGTAGTGGTCTTGGAAGTTGAGACCGACGCCGGGGAGGTCGACGAGCGGCTTGACGCCGGCCTTTCGTAGCTTCTCTGGGTCGCCGATGCCGGAGCGCTGGAGGATGAGTGGAGAGCTCAGGGTACCGCCAGAGACGATGATTTGCTTGCGTGCCCTGATGACCCTTGAGTGCTGCTGGTTGGGGTGGAGAGGCTTGGTGGGGACGACCTTGACGCCAACGGCGCGGTCGCCTTCTAGGATGACCTTTTCTACTTTGTTGGAAGTGAGCAAGTGGAGGTTCTGGTGTACAGAGCGAGTGCTGTGGATGTATCCATGTGCAGAGTCGGATCGACGTCCAGTGTCGCGGTTGATCCACTTGAGCCAGTGCTCGGCACCGTGTCCAGTGACCAAGTCCTGAAGATCATCCGTAGTGGGAATGCCCTGTGACTCAGTGGCACGGAGGAAGTCCTCCTTGATGGGGTACGTGTAGTTGCCAAAGGAAACTTTGATGGGTCCCTCGAATCCGTGAATGTCGCGGTTGTTGCAAGACCGTTGGTAGGTCTCGTGCTTCTTCATCAGGGGAATGAGCTCCTTGGTGGTCCAGCCCTTGGCTTGAAAGTCATCGTAGTCAGAGGCTGAGGCACGTGTGTACATCTGCGTTAGAGTCAGTATCTCAGAAGTTGAAATCATCAATTCACGTCCAGGGGGGGCTTACCATGAAGTTGATTGAAGATCCACCGCCGAGAATGTGCGCGACAGGCACGACAGCTCGGCGTCCATCAAGCCACTCCGAAGGGCGAGAGTAGTAGAAGGTAGCAGTCTTGCTGTCCAACTTCATGTTCCTCGGGTAGATACCCGGACGGAAGACCCATGGATTGTTGAGGTTATTCTCTCCGGCCTCAATCAAGAGGACCTGGAGATTATGGTCGAGATTTGCCAGGCGTCCAGCAACAACACATCCGCACGAACCACCACCACACACGATGATATCGACCTAAACCACACAAATCAGTCACTGATGTCACCAGACGTGAACGATTGACTTACCTCATCGGGAATCGTCATCTTGAAGGATAAATTGGACTTGTCAGGTTATAATTGGAGATGAGAGAAGTAGTCAACCACAGGAGAACAAGTCAACTGGGCATGCCTATTTCCATGATGGTAGCATCAACGTCTATTTAAACTGTCAGACCCCGCACCTCTGGGATCTTCGGCTCCAGGAGGATCCACCGTCTCGGCCGTGTAACTGACACCGGCTGATGAACGCCGTCTATCCCCCATACCTGTACGATGCATGCATAAGGAGGGGGGGACATGTACCATCTAGCCAGACTCTCTAGCTAAGAACGATTAGCCGTAGCATGGGTTCCCGACACCACAACGCCCTCATGGATAGCCATCCGAAGCGTACTACTTGAAGCGAAGCTCGGTAGACATGCGGATCCGCAAGTGGCCTGTGTCTCGTAAACAAGGATAAGACCAGAACAACTGATTGGTTTATACGGAGCTTCGGATCAAGTAGCGAGTAAAACCGATCAGACGGTACTGGATGGATAAAGTTAAAGATCTAGGAATTGACGCAGCCAATGTCGCATGTTTGAGAGGCTTGGGTGCGGAGAAAGGGGATTGCATCCAGTGAGGAGACAAGTTGCTGGGTTGCGTATGCAGGCCCACTTCTTGGGATGTAAGCACTGCGGACCCGATGGTGAGGCCGGCATGGGATACCCGGGCATCGAGCTCCAACGTATCAGTATCCTAACAATGAGGAGACGAGGCCAGCTAATGCCACGGCCAATGCGGATCGTCGATGTGGAAGAAGCAAAGGAGTGGAGTCTGAGATTGTATCGGTATACTAAAGAATTGGATGGCTACCGTAGACGGCTACCTG
This sequence comes from Pyrenophora seminiperda CCB06, assembly GCA_000465215.2. NCBI lineage: Eukaryota > Fungi > Ascomycota > Dothideomycetes > Pleosporales > Pleosporaceae > Pyrenophora > Pyrenophora seminiperda. The sequence goes on from KE747829.1 coordinate 299,497, forward strand.
GAGGTATGGTAAGCAAGCCAGAATGCATAGGTACTCTGCGTGTTCTCCAAGAGCTTCACCAAGCCCACAAGGATGATAGCTTTTAGAGCTCGTGGCGGCTGCGGAAGGCTGTGCTAGCTTCCAGGCGTCTGCGGGGGTCTTGCGGCGCTGACATCTCCCCCCGCGAGGCACTTTCTCTCTCGTGGAAGAATCCGGATGTGGGGTGCAGTAGCGTGCCTGTACCTCATGCTTGGGAGGGGGTGTTACTAGCTTGGCCGTGAACGCTAGCGCTAGTAGCTAAATGCGGGGTTAATGGTAGGTCCACAACGAGCACGTAGGACCACCTCGGATCAACGGTAAGCCAGTCACTGGCAACGGTCCAAGGCGGGTGAGGCATGGCTTTACTGCCGCTGCTCAGCATGCTAGGCGAAAGGTAGTTTTGTATCGACTGTCCTACGGTGCCGCGTGCTCAGCTGCGGACAATGAAGTGGCGCTCAAAGTCCATACGGTAATCAGCCTTATTCCCGTGCTTCACGCAACCCCATCGTAGGTAGCTCACCCAAACTTTCGCATTAGGATGAACCAAAGTGGGATTGATGTGTCATCTCCACCTTTCTGCTCAGCATCAGCAATAGCTTCAATCGGCACAGCATGGATCAATATACCTACGTCTCCTGAGAAGTCTCTAGGTATACCCGGATTGGGTGGAACTACTGCATACGCGTGAGGCTGGTATGCTTCCCCTCCTGAGGAAACATCAGGCTAGGCGGGCGTACACGTGCCACGGGTCTTGGGAGGATATAGTAGATCAAGGTATATACCGTATATACGTCAGGGTTTATCTAGCGTCGTAAAGGGGGGGTACAGTAGAGGAGGTTGTTTCAGAGACATGAGGTGCAAATCGCAACAAGGCCGACGTACAGTGACTGAAACCTCCCATCTTCTCAACACACCTTCTGAACAAGATGAACAAGACTTGAGTCTACAGTGCAAGGCATGATGTGGCTTGGCTTCGGTCGTAAGACCCGCCGCCCAGTGAGCAGCCGTCGATCCTGCCGATCGAAACGGTCCTTCTTGGGAGCTCCCCAGCCTGCCTCTCACCGGTATGGTTCAGTGGCTATTAGAGATCAACGAGGCGGTACACGAAACAAGACAACTGCAAGAACACAAAATGGCAGATACGCATGAGTTTCTTCAGCTATTTCGCTTTGAAATGCGGATCCGGTGAGTCTGATGCCAAACTGCACAAGGTCCGAAAGTACTAGTCTAGTGCTACAAAGAAGTCTAACTCCAGAAATCATCCCCCCGTCTAACATGGGTATATGTTCCAAGACACAGAAAGTGTGGGGTAAACGCCGAAGATGCAGTTTTAGGAGAGTGGAGAAAATAAAGTGGGAAGCCTCAAGTTGTTGTAACTTGTATCAACCCCGTTAAAGAGACGGACGAATGGTAGAGATGATGCGCTCAGATGACCTCGTGTCGTTCCCAACCAGTGGGCTTCTGGTGCGCAAGGTCCTTGGTTGGGTGCGGCTCTTCCGGATTGCGGTACTCGCTGACATACGGATTGGGATCTTCCTTTTGGTCGAGATTACCAAAGGTATGGTTGACTTCTCGATGTTTGCTCTCGTCTGCGCGGACTAGAAATCTGTCAGTGGGGCTGTATACGGAAAAGTGTGTGTGCTGATGGTATGTACGTACTGTAAAGCAACAGATCCCGCATTGTGCGATGACCTTCAGGCATATTCCAATAGTCGATCGCGATCTCTGGTGCTTGCATCTTCTCCCACTTGGGCAAGCGACCTGCATCGAGATCCTCAATCTGGCGTGTGTAGGTGATGACTGCTTCCTCTTCAAGGTATCCGACGAAGCGATGGACGGTGCGGGGGCTGAGAACGTAGGCGAAGAACAAGGCATTGCACCAGACTCCTTGAGCTCCAAGTACCATGAGGCGCATGAAGCGTCCTGGCTGTTGCATCTTGAGGAACACTAGGAGATGCATGCGCTCGTTGTAGCTTTCTTCGAGCAGGGATTCAATCCTGGAAGCCCACGTGTCAGTGGAAAGTCTCCGTGCCAATGAGCAGGAATACATACCATCCATTGTCTCGCTTCATGCGCCTCATTGAGTGCAGATGTCTGAGCATACCGGCAACCATTCCCGGGACGCCTGCGACACTCTCCAGGAAGACATTGCGGATCAGATATTTCTCCTCGGTCATGGCAAACTGCTTGCGTGCTGCGACGGGATCCTTTGCGTCTACGTCAAGTGCTTTGTGATGCTTGTATCCGGTCGCCTTGTCGAGACCCCAGCGAAGTATTTTCACGGCGAGGAGGGCAACTTTGTCGGACATGGTCTTCGCTTCGCGGTGGGCGACCACTACTTGCTTCATCTGCTCTTCGGTGTATACTGAGTCCTGTTAGATACAGATCTGGTCAAAGAGCAAGTTTCCTTGAGAAATGATAGAGCACACATACCTGGATGAGGCCATGCTGCATGAGTCTTCCGGACTTTCTCTGTAGGATGCTTTTCAAACCACTCCTTGATCTTGGCTCCTTCATTAGGTGTAGAGGTGAAGTGTCGTTGGGCTTGAAGGTGCTGGGCTGCTACGAAAGCGGGTCGAAATCCGGCATTGTAGCTCTGGAAAGACTTGATGAGCTGGACTGTGGCTTGTTTGGGTGATGCACGTGTTGCTACTCTGGTGGAAATCATCAGTGGTGAGTTGTGGTGTGCAGGTCAAAGGTAAAGGTTATGGAGTAATTGTAACAGTGAGTAGTGATGGTAAGCGAGAGGCGACACTAAGGCAAATTTTTTGTTCTTTATATCATTCAGGGACGTGACGCTGATGACTATGAAAAAGGCACACAAACAATGCTCAAGCCCTGGCACGCGGCCGCTACGCCACACCATACCCGAATTACGGCAGACCCGGCGATTCCATAGACCGCATATGAGAGGTCGAACTGGTAATCAGAGTAGTCGAGAGCGGGAGCATTGGTCGCGTGGGAAGGCAGGTCTGATGCGGCTGAGTGGGTGAGTCCGTCAGCACGAGAAGGAACCGGAATGTGCAGTACCTGACTCCCGAATGCAAACGGAGCCCGAGACCGCTGTTGGGTGCTTCAAAAAAGCAGAAAATTGCCAGAAAATTGTTAGCAGATGTATGCAGTACACAATACTAGAATGCGCGACTGCAAATGAGGATTTATGGTGGGGTTCAGCTGCTGTATATTGGAAAGTTGTGGTTGCTGGTTCCGGAAAATGCTCGTCGGGGCTTAGGTAGATCGGGGACTCTGGAGGTGTTCGCCGGACCCACACTCTCCCGTACCTAAGGCTGATAGCGCGCGAAGGCGTTGCTAGTCAATGACGGCGATGAACTACCACGGGGACGGAAAATGCGAATTTGGAGTGTTCTAAAGTCTATTGTCATCAATGCAGTGGCTACTTAAGGGAAGAGGGGATACAGAAAGGGGTGTGAGATGCACAGGCGCTTGGTGCTTATTCGGCAACGCGACTGTGCTTGACACGCACAATATTGAGAGGTGGTCAGAGACCCGAGTGGCAGCGTAAAACGTGTTTGGCTATGTACCTACGCAGTAGATAGTTTTGGTGTGGAAAAGGAGGGAGTTTATTGAGTTTGCCACAATCGCAGGTCTTCTTCGCCGCTCGCGAGTCGATTACTGTACATTGAAGCTGCTCTCTCCAGACTTGGTCGAGATCTCGGACTGGTCGACTTTGGTGACGGATGCTGCCGATGGACCCTTGTTCAGGTGCTGGACGAACTCGTTGATCTTGTCTTCGCTGCCCTGGGCCTCGCCTTGGACCTGCATGTTGCCAGTGTCAGTGGGCGGATCCGAGAGTGAATTGGCGCACGCCCTCATAGAAAAACAAGAAGGCCGGCATGTAGGCGGTGTTATATTGTGCTTGAAGTGGAATGTATACGCCAAGCAGGAACGTGTAATTGGCTTATTGCTTTTGCGAGTGCGGAGTTTACAGAGGGCATATGCTTACGCTTCCATCTGATGCATTAGTGACGAAGCCAGTAACGCCGATGCTTCTGGCTTGCTTCTGCGTGTAGGACCTGAAGTTGACGCCTTGTACCTGACCTTCGACTTTGTACTGGATCTGGGCGTCTGCATTAGCTTTGCATAACTTGGGCCAATGCAATATGTACGTACTCGCTTGCTTGACATGTTGGCTGTAGTGGAGAGGAATCGCTTCATTAAACTGTCACAAGTGGGAACGTCGAGAGTCGTGTTGGGTCTGAGTGAAAGCAAACGTCACGTCATAGCTACGAGGTGTGGAAAGCAGGGGAAAGCAGACCCCTGCCACCTCTCACGCGGAGTGCGGGGCGTGAAGAAATTCTGGAAGGCAGGCCCAACCAGAGCAGAGGTCTGGCAATGTTTGGACACATGTGCACTCAGCGCAACCTCAGCAACCACTACGCTTAAACGGCGCCGGAGATTGCGTTGGGTGAAGAAGCCGAGGGCGTTGGTCACGCTAGTCGCGTTGTTTTCGGGGATACCAATCTCGCGTTCGAAACGACTAATCAAACACCCCCCCTATCGACCCCGAATCACATAGCAACAACCGCACATCGCCCAGGTGGCTCCGCAATCATCTCTAGGCCTAGATAACCCGCCACATCTCACCGTAAATGCCTAGGATCCGTAAACACCGAATCTCACTGCTCATAAGGAGTCTAACGACTGCTACGGCCTTGCACCTTCCACCCCTGCAAACCACTATGGACACGACGCCCAACTCCCCACCCGCACGATCAACTTCGCCCGAACCATGGGTGACGCCATCACTGGCCATCGGAGCAATTCCACCACTGGACCGCTCAGTGTCGACCGCCTCATCGGTTTCATCGGTTTCTGGCCGGTCAGCAAGCTCGCGCCTCTCGGATGGCGGCAGGAGGCGCGGGTACATGAGGCCTGAGGGCACAGAGTTCTCCACATCGGCAAAAAACAGGGAGAGCGTTATGAACCTGGGGACTATCGCGCATCTACAGTACTACTTTGCGAGGACCGGACTTTTGGACACGGCTACTGGACGTGTAGCCAAAGGACGCAAGCCTGGGTCGCGGACTGCGAGTGGCAACGAGCCGACCTCACCTGGACTGGACTCCGAATTTGGTCCCTTGTCGCCTGGCTTAACCGATGGTTCGGAGCAGCATCTGGGAGAAGGCTTCGTTGAGTCGCCGCTTGATGAGTCGGCGTCGATGGGTTGGGAGGATCCCGAACCCATGATGCTCCCGCCTACAGTCAGCACATACAAGAACAATCCCATCTACGTCCCTCCGCCACCGGACATGACCGTCCTCCGTCGCGAACTGCGCGAGTCGCTCGCTGAATCGACGAAGCACCTGAACGAGCTGGAGAAGGGCTTCTCGGATGTTCAGCCGGACGGGAAGACGGCCAAGAATGGCGGCGCTGACGCATCGGGGTGGCACGAGGTGCAGGGCTTGAATTTGCTGGACGTCACAACACTGGCCATCAGGGCCGCTAAGAACTACTACACTGCACACGAAGAGCCGCAACGACTATACGCTATCAAGTCGGAACGCACGATTCGGAAGGAACTATATGACACACTAGAGGTTTTGAAACGCTTGGCGATTCGCAACTTTGGAAACGGCGTGCAGCCCTACGAGGTGACCCAGCTTAAGCAGTGGGTCAACGATATTGGCGCACTGCTTGACACGGAAGAAGACAAGGAGCGCATTGAACAAGAGGAGCGAGAGAACTGGTCGTGGCGTGAGGGCGACTGGTCGGGCAAAGAAAGGGAGCGAGAAGTACTCTTTCTCCGCTCGTTTGACAGCGACCCTGAACCTCTCCCTGAGTGGACTACGCCTGTCGCCGACGACGACCTCCCGACTCCGTTCCTCGCCTCGCTACAGACCGGACTGCGACTAGTGCACCTACACAACACACTCGTCCGAAGGTCGAAACGACACTTTGAGGAAATCAAGACGTTTCACACAGACACGGCCAAACCATACCGCTGTGCCGACAACCTGCGCTACTGGGTCAAAGCTGCGGAACTGCGCTGGGACATCAAGTTGGATGTTGATGTCATGGGCATAGTCCAAGGCAAAGACGCCGAGGTATGGAGGAAGTTTGACGCAGCTCTGCTGCAATGGTGCCAAGGCGTGCGTGAGGAAATCACGCTGGAATGGCTGAAGCAGAAGAACCAGGCTCGAACGCCTACACTACAGATCGACCCGAATTACGAGGCGCTGTGAAGTGGCCACCAGATGGCAAAGATTGATGGATTTGGGCGCATTTCCTTCCATGTCCATGTTTTCACCTATCACCTATCTAATTTGCACGAAGATCATGTCACCCCGCAGAATCTCACCTCCCACGATAGATTTCCACAGAGTATTCCCTGGTAGGAAACAGGGACTCTTTTTTTTACCATTCCGCTCAGAGCGCGCCAGACGGTAGCTGGCGACTTGAGATAGATACCCCTTTGCATCAGCGGCTTGCAGTCATGTAGCGTTACAATATAGTCAAGTCGAGAAGAAGAGCTGGCGCAAAGGTGTAGGACGTAATTATTAGTCTTGTATCATAGTAAGCAGCGGATGAATGAAGACGGTTGCAGACTACCCCGTACATACAGATGCAACGACATGCTCCACGGGTTCTCTGATTTTTGTGCGTGCGCGATGCAGGGTGAAACATGCATAGCAGATAGCACAAACGATATGATCGACCGAGAGGCGCACTCTGGAAGCATGGCACAGACCGTGACAGACGTCGTGGTGCCGCGGCGTTGCAACTTGAGTGGCAGCCAGAGTGGCAGGGGAGCACTGATAGATGGCCAATATGGCAGGGGGAAGCTGGCGGAAATTGGATACAGCGGCAACTCGTGTCTCACTTGCGGGACGTTTTATGAACGGGTGTCTTCAGAGTTGTTCGGACGAATCTTGTTCAGTTTTGGTAAATGTATCTTCGTACCTGTCACCGCGCCTCTTTTACGACGCCTCTTCTCGTGTTGTCGTGTCACTTGAGTGTTATCAAACAAAGCAACGCGTGGGCTGGGCTAACGCGACTTGGGACCCGGCACCTTTCCAAAAGAACGACTCATCTCCCGTTGATCGAGCATCCGTGCATCTGCATCCAGCGCATCCAGCGCATCCCAGCGTGCGCAGCATTTGTTTTGTCTGGAAGCGACCTGGAGAAGTTCTCAAGGTCCAAAGATAGAAATGCCCGATGAGCGACTCGGCCACGCCGCCTATAGTGAACAGGAGCAGCCCCGCGACTGCCGTTGACTTGCCAGCGAAGACACCGCCGAATCCATCATCGGCCCCGACGACAACAGCGTCATCACCCAAGCCCCTTCGACACACGCCGCCGCACATTGAAAGCACTACCAAGCTCGCGAGAAATGTTTCGCCGGGCCTGCTGGCACGAATGAAGTTTCTCAACCAAATCAACGAAAACACCAACAAGAACGCCGTCGACGTCGGCCGCATCGAGCAAGATCGCCTGCGCCGCCTGGACGAGTTCCGCAAAGCCCGCAGCCTCGACATCGAGCGCCGTGGCACCGCCTGGAGTGGGAGGGCCGGCCAGGACGGCGCCCCGAGCCAGCGAGCCTCTCCGCTCGTGCCGCAGTCGACGGGCGAGAGCGTGCCTACCCTACTCATGGAGCCCGACTTTATGAGCGACCACAGCAGCGTCGTCAGCACGAGCGACAAGGTGCTGCCGTCCGAGTCCGACGCTGATGTTGAGCTCGACATGCAAAAGTACCGCCTGCCAGACGTCACCAAGCCCGAGAAGGCCCTCACACAGACCATGAGCGCGACCGAGACAACAACCGAAAGCGCGACACAGTCCCCCACAACAATCACCGCTCATACCACCCACCCCACCTCCACCACTGCCACTGCCACTGCCACTGCCACCACAACCACGACCATGGCAGTTGCAACCGACACCGAACCCACTGCTGCCCCTACGCCCCCGCCCAAGGACACGCCGCCCCTCCCCCTGGCCATGCCCATCGCCGACATGCTCGACGAGCCGTCGGTGCTGGACGACAACAATGGCATCGACATCGAATCGTACTTCCAGCGCCGCCACTACGCCCGCGCCGGCTCCATCTACACCCTCTCCAAGGCCAGCTTCACCAACCAGATCCAACAACTGACGTCCATGAAACTGCCGCCCACAACCATCGCGTCCGAAATCACCGCCCTGCCTTCTTCCACCCTCGCCGGACGTGCGCTCCACAAGGCCGGAAACGACATCCGTCTCTGGATCACCAAGACCAAGGAGGTCCTCAGCGGCCTTGATGCCGAAGACGATGTCGAGTGGGCTGCTGCTGCCGGGAGGGAAGGCCTGGCCGAGGTGGACACGGCCATTGGCAAGTTTGAGGGCCTTGTCAACGTCTACATCTGCGCCATCGAGGACCTCCAATCGCGCCCTGACATTGCCCTCCTGCCCGCCAAGGACCAGACGACGCTCGTCAGCCAGATGGAAGACATTGTCATGAACTGGGGTCAGATCAAGCAGACGCTCAGAGGCATCAAGAATCAGGTCGAGGTTGCCATGGAGTGGGAAGAGCTATGGAACAACGTCCTAGGTGAAATCGGTGTCGAAGTAGAGAACCTGAGCCGACTGGTGTTCGAGATGGAGGAGCGCCGGCACCGCGTCATTTCCGATTCAGTCGCTGAGGCCCCCGAAAAATTCGACATCTCTGAGCTTGAGACCATTGTCGAAGAGCTGCCGCGCAAGCAGGCCATGTTGAACAGCAAGCGGTTTAGCATGCCGCCCGCACTCGCCGTTGTGTCCCCAATCTCGCCAATCCCCCAAATTGAACAGGAAAACTCGCGACTGCTTGCTCTCTTCGCAAAGTTGCAGCCTCTGCGCGCCTCGCTCGATTTCCTGCCCATGCGACTGAACACATTCCAGATGCGTGCGAGGTCCATCTTTCCTTCTGCATGCGATGAGTTGCTCCGCAGGAAGGAACAGCTAGAAGCACAAGAAAAGAAACTTGAATCCGAAGCAGATGCACTCAGAGAAGAGCTGGGAGAGGACAAGTGGGTGCACAGCTTCCGTCAAGCTGGTAGCAAGGCCGTTGCCATGTACGAATCGTGCATGAAAAGCATTCAAAGGCTACAACAAGCCATCGACGACAATGAGGAAGAGAAGCTGTCAACACGCATCGCTACGTACAAGGACAAGAGCAACCATTACCCACCCTCCATGAGGCGCGTTCTGGAGTTGATCGACATCGAGATGAAGCATAGATCTACGGTTAATGGCGAGATTCTGCGAATCCAGCAAGATGTTCGTGCCAAAGTGGAGGATCTGGAGGGGGTGACTGCCAACATGGATGCCATCCTAGCTGACTTTACTGCTTCGCGCAAACTCCGCGACTCAGTCTCCACCGTGCTCTCGGCTCGCACCGAAGCATCCTCTGTACGATCAAACTTTGACACACCGGGCACCTCTCCTGCTTCAAGCGTTGTCTTGAGCCGCAACAACAGTGGACACCGGTCCTCGACTACATCAGCTGGCAAGCAGCCTCGTCAAGTCAACGGTACGGCCTCAAAGCCCGTATTGCCGCCTGCCAACCGACGATACTCAAGCATGCCTCAGGGCCCTGCGGTTCCTCGCAAATCTTTGCCGTCATCAGCACGCTTAGACTTTACACCTTCTCGTGCAATGGCGGGCACTGCAGCTAGCCAAGCACGAGCAAAGACTCCTACCGACCGACCAGGCCCGAAGCCTCGCTGGAACTCTGACACGCACATGCGAGACACTGTTGTCGGACATAACTTTAAGCCTCTGACTCTGACTACGCCTTCGCCCTTCCGAAAGAATGGTGATCCGCCTGAGTTGCGACGCAGTACAGGCAGCCGTTCGTCGATTCCCGTCAAAAGCCCTTTGAGTCGGTCTTCGGCTATCTCTTCACCTCCTTCAGCTCGTTCTTCCGGAACCACAACTCCAGCACAGCGGCCCATGCGAACGTTGGCAAGCCCTATGCGTTCTCCTGTCACGCCCGCAAAGGACAAATTGCCGATTCGGTCTACCACTGGGACTTCCCCTCAAACAAAGGCAACCACCCCGGCATCAGGTCGCACAACAGCGTCAGGTCGCCATGTATCCATAGCCCCAGAAGATGTTGGCAGCCACAGCAACGAAGAAAGTCCTGCAGCGCGTCGTGCATCTCGACCTCCTAGTTCCGCCACCAATCGTCGGAGCAGCTTGCTACCCTCGGTGAGACAACGAAACGCATCCTCAAGCTCTGTTCCGAGGGTCGAATTGAGCCCTGCTTCTGCCACCGGGCGTACTAGTAAGGCTGGTACTGCGGGTGAAGGACGAGCGAGCGTCGCTGGGGAAAGGCGCACATCAAGCCGCATCAGCGGACGTCAGTCAAGCCAAGGAGAGAGGCCCGGTTGGAGATAGGCTCTCGCAAAACGGACGTTTACCCTTGATGCACCCACAGACACCTGAACGAACTCATCCATTCCTCTCATCGAACGACAGCAACATGACGTATCCATGTCAGCGATATGCCCAATAGCATTTTCATCACTTCTCTTCACTTCACATCATGGATCCTGGCTTGGTCCTCAACCCGTTCTCCAGTATTGACTTTTAGTGCCGAGTTGCTTCTTGCTTTGTTGGAACGCAATCCGATGTATTATTGAGTATCGCTCTCACCTCTGGATTCATTATCCTCTCTGTTTTTTTGGACCTGGCGTTTTAAGCGGTTTGGGGGAAGCAGTAGTATCCTATACCCCAGTGTTCGTTTTGTTTGGACTTGTGCGATACACCTTCTTTTTCATCCCATTTGCGCGTTTGTCAAGCGTCCGCGTAAAAATCTTCAGCACGTTCCTTTTTTTTTCGAACATGTTTGAGGTGAATTTTTGCAAGTTTGGCAGAGATTTTAACTAGATTGTGGTACGCATAGGTGGAGGGGGAGATTTGTAGGAGGAGGAGGAGGGGCTAAGCACTATGTGGTACGCAAACGGGGATTTGTAGTAGTTAGAATTGATACCAATATTTGAAACTTTTCTTCTTTTGAAAACATGACTAAATTGTCCCCTCGTGTCTTGGCTGTTTTTTTTGTGCGTGACCGAAGAAATAGACGAGTATACATGAAAAAGAAAAACTTGCAAGCACAACTAAAAATCTAATAAAAGAGAATCCCATCCCATCCCATCCCAGCATCATCACTATATATTACAACGAATGAAGATGGATGCTCTAGGTGAAAATGAAGCCCTTTTTACGGCGTACCGATGATCATCTATCTGCGCTCTCGCATGGACAAGGAAGGAAAAGCGTTGGTTGGGATGAAGTAGGGCGCGGCTGTTTGAAAGCGCAACGAGTTGACTGTTAACGTATGACAGTATGATGAATCTGCCGTTGATTATGTCTGGTATATATACACCTGTAAGAGAGAGAGAGAGACACACACACACACTCTCTCTCTCTCCCCTATCTCGTCTATCTCCCCTATCTCGTCTGTCTATGTCTGCCTATTACGCAATCGACTCACGGCTGTCAACTTTATCGCATCGGTAACACCACAGCGGACGACGAACGGTGTCTTTTTTGCGCGGCGGCGCTGGAGAAGACGAGTTTTTGTGAAAAGGGGCTGGCTGTGTGCGAGGAGACGGATGGATTGTGCATAGGCTGGATGTAAGGATGGAGAAGGGGGGGGTTGAGGGAAGCTGGTGTGAGGAGGATGAAGGGGAAAGGAGAGGGAGAGGGTAGAGTGGAGATGTAAGAAGCGGAGAGGAGAGAAAGAGAGGAGCCAGGAGAAGTAAGTAATGGTAGAACGTAAGGAGTGGTAGTAGTGGTGGATGAAGTAGAAGAATGTCCAAGGCACGAAGAAGGAAAGTAGCGGTAGTAATGGTTAGTTGCCGGTTATGCAAAAAAATCGGTGATGCACATGGTTTGATTATATCGTTATTTTTACACGAAAATATCCATCACTGTCTACATCTGATTTCGTGGTATTAACTGGACGGGAGAATACGTAATCTGTATAGAGGGGTACCTTGGTAGCCTGGGTAGGAAAGGGGAAGTTGGAGTATTAGTACAACACTAGTAACAATCGACAGTAAAGGGGTACATATACATGTACACGCAGACATCACATTTTCGGTATGAGACACAAATAGTAAAAGATAGACACATGCATTCATAGCCATTAAACCCATACTACTTGTCAAAGATATATATATACCAAGAAAGACAAGTCATCCAAAGCAAGCAGAAGAACAAGAGAGATTAATAAAGATGGAAATCATGTTGATATTAAAAAAGCCGATTCTTCTCAAAAAATACCGGCAAAGAATCTAGGAACATTTCAAATCCATAAGAGACCACACGACTCTCCCTCCAAAGGCGCGTATATTGCGAACCCAAGATTCGTATTAATTTAAGCACAATGATGATGATGAGGGGAAAGGGTATTGGTAAATGCAACAAACACCCGCGCTCCATAATCCTAGACTGGAATCGTGAAATGCAGAAATTTGAAGACGTTAAACCCATGAAGCCATTCTTTATCTCTCTCTACTTCCTTCCTGCTCTTTCCAAACCGATGAGAAACGACTGACAACAGCTCACACTATAGCCAGTCAAATCACTCAAGAGCGAAGCGCTTACAAGAAAGCAGCGACGGCACCAGCGACGGCGAAGAAGCCGACGGTAGCCTTGCCAGCGGCACCAGTGAACTGGGGAGTGGAAGGCTTGGTAGCGCTGGGGACAACACCAGTGGCAGTGCCCATGGGGGGAGCGGGCACGGTGCCGTTGGAGCTGGGGTAGATGGGAGCAGGGGGAGCAGCAGAGTAAGCGGGCTTGGTAGCGGACGCCTCAGGGACAGCGGGAGTGTAGGCGGGCTTGGAGGCGGAGGCGCTGGCAGCGGGAACCACGGGAGTGTAAGCAGGCTTGGAAGCGCTGGCAACGGGGACAACCGGGGTGTAGGCGGGGGTGTGGACGTAGGTAGCAGTGTAGTGGGGGATTGAGAGGACAGTGCTGGAGGTGATGATGTAGGTGCTGGGGCCGTAGGTGACGGTGGTGGGCTCGGGGCACTCGTAGGTGGTGGCGCTGATGACCTCAGTGGTGGTGTAAGCCGGGGCAGACGAAGAAGCGTGGTAAGCCGGGGCGGAAGAGGCAGCGTAAGCCGGGGCGGAGGAAGAGGCGGCAGCGGAGCTGGCAGCGTAGGCCGGGGCAGACGAAGCGTGGTAAGCAGGGGCGGAAGACGCAACGTAAGCCGGGGCGGAGGAAGAGGCAGCAGCGGAGCTGGCAGGGGCAGCGGGGTAAGCCTCGTACTGAGGAGCGGCAAGAGCAGCGGCGGCAAAGCCAGCAACAACGGCGAAGGAACGCATCTTGATAGTGTGTGGTGGGGGGTTGGTATTAAATACGGTGGGTATTATGTAAAAGGCGATTGGAGGTCGTTGAAAACGAATGTGATCGGTGATAACCGGGTATTAGTGAGTGTAGTGAGTGTGTGGTGAGGAAAGCAATTCAGAGGCAGCTGAGGAAGCCATTATATAGAACTTGCACAGAAGCTGGCCTTAGCAAGACGGCTGAGGGACGCGAACAGGGGGCCCATTGAGATGGCCTCGTTCGTCTGCCAGCTTCGCCAGGCCTCGTTTGGCCGATTGCCCCGTTCGGTGTGGACAGTACTAGGCTCCAGTACGGGATAGGGGGAGGTGTGGAAAAGCTTGGGCGTGGGCCATTATGAGTTGTTTATTGATGAAGGTCAAATGGACCAATCAGCAGAAAGAAGACGGGCAGAAACGAAATGAGGTCGACATTTCCCCTGCCAAGCAACCATGCCGCCTCAACATAATCGCCGGCAGTCTTAACCGATTATGGGCAGTAGCTGGCCATTGTGCCAGTTGTGCACGCCGCACATGTTCATTCCCCCGCCGTGCACGTATCTCCGGAACTTTGTGATGCACAGCGGCAAAGATGAGAGAAGCTGTAGCGGAACCGTGCAGCATGGCGAATCCATAATCGAGACTCGTACGGGAGTGAGACTTGGTCTAGATGGATTGCGTGAGCGTGTGATTTGACGTGCATACACTTTGCCGGCCGCTCGTGGCTGCGCTTGGGATACGATATGTGGAAAGTGGAATTAGGGGCTCCTTGCCAGCATCTGGAGAATGCCCACGGCGGAGATTCATAATCGAGATATCGAGTGGAGCCCCGCGCCGTAGCTATGCTGCTGAAAACGAAAATAGCCGCCTTGCGATCCATAGGGGAAGGCGTGCCATTGAGCGGTCTGTTGCTGTCGAGGGTTGTTGGTGCACGCTCGAAGTGGGGACAAAAGGGTTTGGGTTCCTGCAGCGTCTAGACCAGGGACTAACTGGAGCCAGGGCCGACGCCACTCGTGCCGTCGATATCGCAGCCGTGGGAAGGGGGGCCAGCGATGCTGACGCTGGAGCTGAGATGGGGTGGAATCGAGTCTGGCGTTTCCATGGACGATTCGGCGACAGCTAATGAGCGGCTTGCACGACAGCGCGCCCTCGCAATTTCGCGTTGAGCGTTGTTGCTAAGGGCCTGTTCGGTTGCATCCATCGGGCGGCGGATGAATGCTTAGTGAGGACCACTATAACGATTAGTGAGGACCACTATAACGAAACCGCATTGAAGACGGCACCTACTTGGGAGTAGGTGTGTTCCAGAACAAATGACGCGCCGCAGAACACGAGAATCGTCAATGCCGGCGTATTGACATTTCCCGCAGACGGTCAGTCATTTCCGTTAGCCGCCAAAGGTACATGTGAGAGCGTGTCTATCGGTGAAGACGATATGGTGAGACGGGCGGGTGGACATGTGACATGTGGAAGGTCGTATCGTAGCTGCTCCCCGTGGTGCCCAAGTCGCGCCGCCCATGCAAGCGCAGAGCCCCTCGGTACTCCGTAGGCGGCAGCTCACCAACAACAGTCGACTTCCACGCTTTACGGTGTACCGACCACGACCACAACCAGAACCAGACGCAGCGCATCCTCGCATCTTCGACTAGAGAATGCCCAAAACAGCGGGCGCTGTGCCAAAAGGCTGGGATATGCACGTCGCATACCTACATGCACCTGCCTATTCAAAGAAGCTGAACAGTGACCAAGTCAGCGCCTTGGTATTTCAAAAGGCGCATCTGGGACCGGATGCACATGTCTACAAGACAATAGGACCATACACAAACGTCAAGATAACGCCAGTGACTAATGTGGCTCACCCGGCACATGGCCAGCATGCGCTGTACGCTAACCAGCAGCTCTCCCCAGACTCATTCATCCTGCCATACCTCGGCTATGTTCACGACCAGGCTGATTTGAAGCCAACATCCGACTACGACCTGTCACTCGATCGCGAGCTGGGCATCGGCGTTGATGCTTCCACCATGGGCAATGAAGCCCGCTTCATCAACGACTACCGACGAGTCTCGACAGCGCCGAATGCAGAGTTCCGCGACATACACGTAGACATTGGCAACGGCAAAGTAGAGAAGCGAGTCGGTGTGTTTGTGCTCAGTGCTGGCAAGAGTGGAAAGAGGGCAAAGGGCATCGGGCGTGGTCAGGAAATCCTTGTCAGTTACGGCAAGGGGTTCTGGACAGAACGTCAGACGACGGAAGAGTGATGAGCCAGTATCAACATGTGCTGCCATGTTTTCGTAATGTCTACCATCAGTGGCCTGTAACGCGCGCATACCTTGTTACACTCTCGCTTCTCAGTGGTTCCGCCTATCATCACAAGCAGCCCGCTGCCAACACACCTTATTCCCGAAACCGAGCCAACCCAAATTTTCTAGCATCTGAAATTTTCGGATTACCACCACTGAGTACACCAAAAGGTAATAGACCAAGTCCGCGGTGCCCACTTGCCATGTCAAGAAAAATTACTACTGTATGTAAGACGCGGCACTTCAGCATGACGTTCAGTCATGGGTCCAAAGTATTTGATGTTGGTTCCAGAAGGCTCGCAATGGATACCCTACCGCGACCTGATACGCCCGTTGCGACGATCGTAACCAAAAGACAACGTCTGCTACGGGGCATGCTTCCTCTTCAAGGCCCACAGAAGAGCGTTGCAACTACTCCGTAAGCCACAGGCAGTACCCAACGTCCGACTTAGCCACTGCCGTCTGCCGTGGCGTTGAAACCTGTTTATACTAATCTCGCAGCAATCAAAACGCGACGTCCAGTCACTTGAGCATCCCAAGAAGCGCCACCAGTTCCCAGAGCAGCGGGCACCCGGTAAGAAGACCAGTCAGAGCGCCACGTTGGCCAGTATCAGCACGGGGCCGAGAGTGACGTCGGGGCAAAAGTCCCGCGTCTTGGCGAGGCGTGCGGCGAGGCAGAAGTAATTATGGGTTCAGTGAGACGTCATCTTTTGTCACGCATGGCATTCTCAAAGAAACAATGGAATTCTCACGCATGGTGGAGAACTTTTGCATGCAAAAATGAGCCGCCTCGGTATGCCCGAGTGGCAAGCTGCAGGGAGGATTTTTTTTTATATACACATGCAGGTACGGTACACCCTTCCGACGGCCAGAGAGTGTCGTGAATGGTGAATGGTTGATCACTGCATCGCGATCTTGCGCGACCTTTCACCTTCGTGCCGGTGACGTTGTATCGCTTAGTTTACCTTTCAGGGTAGGATGAGGATCAGCCAGGGGGCGCTGGGGGCTACGTCGCACCAATCACAGCCAGGCACGACGTAATCCCCCCTGTTTATCCCAACAAGGTTTTACGAAACTGGCCTCGTTGCTCAAAGGGTTTGGGCACAATGCACGCAAAACTGATTGAGCTGCCCTCTGTTTCGGAGCAGGTATGCTACACGCACGTCATGGGCTTATCATGCCGTGCCTCAGCATGTGCATGCAGCCTCGCGAGCACTGCTTTAAGTTCGCCCGAGCACCCCAAACTCAGACATTCACCTTGGAAATATTTCGGACCCTATCCATCAGCACCCCGTCACACCACTCACGCCTGACACGCTTGCGCGTCAACCGTCATCGCAACCTCACACCACAGCCCTCTTATCGACACGACTCCACTCTGATCCACGCACCAAGCACTTTTTGTACCCACACTTCCGGGCCCGTCTGCCGATCTCCCAGTAGCCAACGCTCTTGGCATTATCGACTTGCTATTTCTATCAGGACGACACCCCCGCACAATCCGGTATCCAACCTTTCAGCTACCAATATCAGGAAAACACCAAACCATACAACACCATGGCGCCCACAAGACCCACATTATGCCGAGTGAGTAACTCCACCACACTCAACAGAGTAACACATGCTAACATCCACCGCCCAGAATGAATCGATGCAAAAGTACATGCTGCTATCTGCCCAGAAAGAAGCGCTCCAGCGTCGCATGGCTCTAGAGATTCCCTTTAATGCACCCATGTCGGCGACCTCTCCTGAATTCCAGTCTCTGTCCTCATCGCCTACCTGGTCTCCAAAGTATGCTCCGCCATATCCCGCCGCCAGCGATCCAGTCACTGTCAGCCGCCGCACCAGCGGAACACCACGCAACAGCATCGACGACACGCACACGGAAGAGTCGCACAAGCTCGCCGAAATCAACCATCAAATCGTCGCTACCCTCACTGAGCTCATGAACACGGAATGCATTCGCAACGACGAGAAGCAGCGCGCCTGGGTCCAGTCCCGCCTCATGGAAGCCGAGCATCAAATACGTCGTGAGCGCCGCCGTCACTCGTCAAATGCCAGCAGCGACTTTGCGTCTGCCATTGCCCAGCAGCTCGAGCTTGGTCTCAACACCTCCAAGACATGGGCGTGAAAGTCTTGCTTGAACAACTTTCTCACCGGCTTTTTGCTTCATGACATGATTTATTCGATCTAGGCTTTTTGGCGTGTTTTTTTTTAGCTTTGGCGATGATGGCGCAATCGGTTCTTCTGAAATGAAGTGCTCAAATCAGGAAGGCAGGAAGAGATTGGCGGAGATGGGAGGAAGAAGAAGAAGAAGAAGAAGAAGAAAAAAGAGATACCCCTCGCGATTGCTAAAGCATCAGCGACGACGATTAACAACGGACGGACGACCGCACGGCCATGTTTTACTGTATGTAACTGCTAGGTTCACACAAGTAGTAAACTTTTTACCTTTCTGTAATCACCTTATCTCCATCAGCTCTCAACACATAAGCTGAAGTTCCGTTTGCGGGTGCCATGCATGCAGTCATGCATGCACCTATTACACTAACCAGGTTCCCCCCATCTTGTGTCCTTTTTTTTCTGATTTGAGTCTGAGAACCCCTAGGCCAAAGCTGGCGTAGCAGTATGTACAGTAGTAGCGTACCACTACAGCGGAAAGTGTACTGTACGTACGAGGGGCTAATGCATATAAGTGCAAGTGTAAGTGCAAGAGTCTGCAGGTAAGGCAAGCAAACATACAGTAGTGTACATGCTGCTAGGTGTACACCATGCTGTCTTTGTGGTTTCAGCTAGGGCGGGCTCCAATAGGCGGGGAGGGATGCTACCGGTCCCTGCATAGAATGCTGTTTGCTTACAGTACACCTACAGCTGGATTAGGGGTTCTGTTTTCTGTTGGGAAAAGTAGATGTACTGTAGGTGCAGATGCAGATGCAGATGTTGCGGGGATGGATGGATTGGCTGTCAACTGCTGCCAACTGCTGCTGCCACTGCTAATTGTGCGCGTCGATGTAGATGTCGATGCGTAGGAGACGACGGCGGCGATGCGCATCGGCATACGGAATACATGCGATGGCATCATGGGCAGTGGTGAGATTGAAAAGGGCATCAGTATCGCTCTCTCCTCCCTCCTCTCTCTCTTCGTTGTACTCGTTGTCTATCTTGTTCACCGCTCGCGTCTATACAAGAGTACCCTGTAACAAGGTCCTCCGTGATTTGTCTGTTTGTCTCTTTTAGTCGGAAAACATGACGTCATCCCTTACCATAGCTCCAACAGCTCCGACTCACCGACCGTAGCAAGAGAACGACCGAACAAGCAAAAAACAGATCCTCAGATCTAACAGCCTCACTTCGCACAGCGCTGGCAGCTGGGGTTGCTTTAAAAAAAAACCAAGGTTCTAGGAGTAGATCAGAGGGCGTGAGGATCGGCTGGGTAGAGTGGAGTTATTCGGACCGTTTGGAGTGGAAGTGGAAGTGGGCGGTGGGGAGGGGAGATCGCTGGTAGGGTAGGCAGGGTACAGCATGGGGGAAGGAGAAGAAGGGAGGGGTGGGGGAGGCGGTGGTGATGGGTAGGTGTGGCTGTGTGGCTGTGCGTAGTGTGTGTGGGGGTGGAGGTGAGGAAGGTGTTAGTGTTAGTGTTGGTGTAGGCTATGGTGATTAACTTGCAAAACAGATTGGGAATAATTACATGCTATCTTATTCATCTCTATCGCTTGACTGCACTGCCTTCATATAAGATATGCTAAGTATAGTATAGTAAAGCGACGTCGCAAATGAAAAGAAGAAAGCAGCTTTCCTACAATAGTCTAATAAATCTCAACGGCTGAACTACATACATACACAACGTGACAAGAACAAGAACACCAAGAACTAAAAACACCAACGCAAAAAACCCGATATCTCCATCTCACATTTCTCCCACCAACCCCAACCCACCCCCTCCCTCATCTACAAACCCTCCCGCCGCAAACCGGCGGCCGCTGACACATAGCATGTCTCCTCCTCCAATCAAACACCTTGCCGCTCCTATGATACCAACACACCAGATGCTTGACATCATCTCTCGGATGGTCTAGGGGTCTTTGACTACCAAACCTACATTTGGGTATGCCTGCGCCAGATATGTTCGTTTTGGTGTCCTTCTCGGCTGCGGCACGTGATGTCTGCTTCTGCTTGGTTTTTGCGGGGTTGTCGTGGGTGCGGAGGAAGGGGGTGGTGGCGGAGGGGGGGAAAGCTAGGTCGAGGTGGGAGAGGTGGGTGTAGGGGAAGGGGAGGTCGGGGGAGAAGGGCTGGGGCGCTTGGATGTTAAGGCGGGGTGTTGCTGGTACCTTGGTGGTGGTGGTGGAGGGTACGTGGTGAGGGTGTTTAAGAACGGGGTAATCTTCGTCAGTGGAGCGGGCTGCGTTCCAGATTTGTGATAGGAAAAGGATGAGTGAACTGACGAGGGAGTTTCGCTCGCTGGTTGTTGTTGGACGCGAAGGCTGTTTCAAGGGAGCTTTGATGCTGGTCTTGGTTATGGGGAATGTAGAGGTCATATTTGGTTCGTCTTCTGCTTTGATTAGAGGCATTTCTGACGTTGCTGAGTCGTGGCGCATGGTTGGGAGCTGCATTGCAATGCCGCCTTCCGAGGACATGTCTTTTGTGAGGCGGGGGAGAAAGTGGCTGTTGTACTGGCTTGTAACTGTGGTAGACATGGGCAGTTGTGTCTGTTGCTTCTGAATGGTGTTGTAGTGAGTGATCTTCCTGGCATAAGAACAACAGGTCTTCTTATATGATATCTATTGTTACGGACATAAAGCTGCTTGAGACATTGTGTTTTGAGCGAGTTCATGTCTCTGAACTGCATCACAGATATGGAAGCGACTGGATATGTCGAAACAGTACCTGAAGATAACCCAGGGAACCATGAAATGTTTCGTATCGTATTGGGGTTGTCAAGCTCGACATATGGACATGTGAATCGTACAGCAAATGTTACCATGTGAGACATGCCTTTCATAGAATGCGATAGTTCTTCTCCTAAGCAAAGCTCTCTTCAAATCGTCTAGCAATTTCTAGCAGCTCAGCGTCAAGTCTGGAGCCACTCAGCATCGTTATGCTGAACGGCAACATACCCTCATCCGTCTCTTGGCCACTCAACTCCACAACAGGATATGTACCTGCTGGAACAGCAACACCACAAAGATCCAATACATTTCCACAGTGCGTAAACTCACCCAGTATACTGTTCTTCTTGATGGGATCAGCAAGCACTTCATCTATTCTCCAGTGCGTAGGTGTTGTAGGCACAACGATGATGTCTACGCCCGAGGCCGAGTATGCAAACACTTGTTCTGCTTGTCGTGTGTAGAGAGCCTTGGCTTGGAGATCACGATATGCATCTACGGCTGAGCTCTTTCGCTGCGTGACATCATCCATGAGTCGGGCGATTACCGGGTGCAGCGCCGAGTGGTTCTTCTCCAGGAAGTCGTCAGGTAGAGACGCCAAGCGCTCAGAAACAAAAGTTCCATCGTAGAGCAACTGCCCGGCTTTCTGAAACGGCGACCAGTCAATCTGTGTGAGAATGCCACCAATCTTTTGGAGTTTTGATATTGTCTCGTTGAACATGCGACGAGCAGGTGCGGAGCAGATCGTCAGTGCTTCGGGGGGAGGAACACCAAACTTGAAGGTGCACGATTGTGGACCGATACTGTTTATATGGCGCTCAAAGGCCATGTCGGGCTTGGCGTAGGGGTCAAGTGGGTCATGGCCCTCGAGTATCTGCCATATCGTTCGAGCATCGGATACGGTCTTGGTAGCGAGCGCGATGCAGTCCAGGGATAGGCAAGCTGGAGTAATACCCCGGAAGGAAATAGTCCCTCGCGTAGGCTCATATCCAACAATGCCATTGAAGCCAGCGGGAACTCTCCCCGACCCAGCCGTGTCTGTCGCTAGTGAAAAGGACACGAGGTTGGCTCCGACTGATACTGTGCTTCCGCTACTGGAACCACCACTTATGTAGTCCTTGTGATATACTGAATGAGGAATACCGTAAGGGCTACGACACCCTACAAGGCCAGTAGCTAGCTGGTCCAAATTAGTCTTTCCAACAAACAAGGCACCTTCTGCGATGAGTTTGTCGTAGACGGGCGCGGAGAAAGAAGGTACATGAGCGAGTGGCGGACACGCAGTCGTAGTAGGAAGACCGGCAATATCGATACTGTCTTTCACACTGAAAGGTACGCCGAACAACGGTGGGAGGGCACTCCGATTAGAGAACCTTGACTCCAGCTGCCTTGCAGCCGCTAGAACTGCTTCACGTGGCTGCAGATGAATCCAAACTGCCGGATCGATATCTTTGTACGCTTCGACCTTGTTGTAAATTGCCTCGGCAACAGTCACTGGGGAAAGACCATTTCTATAAGCTTGTTGTAGAGCGGGTATAGTGAGGTCACCATCAAATGTGGGCGGCGTTTGGACAAGTGTCGAAGCGGCTTGCACTCTCTTGGCTGATACAGGTGTAAGAGCTTCCAGCAAAGGCTCCAAACAGCCAATGAAGCCAAACAGACCTTGGGACCAGTGTATCATGTCCAATGTCGACTTCTTGAAGCAGGCATCATTATACCCACTAGTGGCTTCTTCAATACCACAGCATTCGAAGCCGCGATCGTTGGCTTCGCGGATCGTCGTAGCGAAGCAGCATTCTGTAGTGACTCCGGAAACGATCAAATGTGTGATTGCTCTCGCTTTGAGTTGATGAAAGATGGTCGTGTTCCAGAAGGAGCCTTTACCGGGTTTATCAATAACTACCTCTCCAGGAATCGGCTTTAGTTCATCTATGATATCATGTCCGTACTCTCCCCGAGTAAGTAGCCAGCCCAGCTCTCCCTTGTCACCGATGACTAGCTTGTGCTGTGTGTTACCAGGTGCAGCTTCCTGCCTGATTAGCTTTGATGATGGGCAGTCTGAGAGGTCCGGTCTGTGACCTTCGCGAGTATGGAAAACTGTCATGCCAGCGCCCCGACAAGCTTCAAGGAGTCTTTTGGTGGGAGCAATTGAAGCTTGGACGGCTTCCAAGTTCCCGCCTTGTATTTCGCCGAAGCCCTTGGCCAGCAAGAAGTCGCGTTGCATATCAATGATAAGCAATGCAGTGCGAGCCAGAGGGAAAGAAAACGCGTAAGGCTTCGCATCAAAAGAGAGAGTTTCCAAATCAGACGCCATCTTTGCCGTCGTGCCTGTGGTGAGATGTGTGAAGGACGTGTTGGCTGGGAGAATACGCAGGTGCGGATAGTTTGGTAATCTTCGAGTTGAGGTGATGGAAGAGACTACAACCAGCGTTGACGCAAAGATACTCCATTTCTGCTACGTGATCAATGTACCCGGCAAACGTCGTGTTCTCGAAGTTTGCCGTGAACGGCGAATTGAGCGGGCCTATGGCGGGCGGGGGCGCGAGATTCAGGGTTCCTTATCACAAATGCACCAACTCCAATTTAGGCCTAGTGCCAGTTGACAACAACCAACCCCCGAGGGCAATGGGCGACTTACACTTTGTCGTTTCCAACCCCACCACAAGGTCGGCCGTATCTGAGAGGGTGGGGGTATCTTCGCTGATTATGTTGATAATATATCTTATGCGCGGCCAAAAAAAAGACAAAGAGACAACAAGGCCTCAAAACAGAGTCTCCAGATGCAAAAAGAACGGCTGCACTTAATGTGCTTAGCAACCGCTGAAAACTCAGAGGTGCAATTTTTGGTTATTTTTGCACCCCAATATTGTTTTATCCCGGGATCGAACGGGCGGACAGACTTGTCCGCCTACCTCCTTTACCGGGGAGGAAATCGGATATTTCCCCGGTAAGGAGTACGCCCTAAACCGCTACATCGTATTGCAACGAGTGTAGATTGATGGTATTTTGCTAATTTTTTAAGTTTATATACTGAATATACGTGAGCTAGGTTTTTGCGGCGCGCAAGAGGTGTTGAGCGTGGTTGCCTTTGCTACCACACAATGACCTCATCAGCCCTTCGACCCATGGAGTCAACCAGATTATCGACCTTTACTCATGCTGACTCAATTATCGCAACCTACCCTGAACCAACCACTACAATCATATCAACAGCGTCCTACCGCTTCCTATGTGTTGGGAAATCATCACATTGAGATAATGGAAGAGAAAAATCCGAAGTTACTCCATTTCTGCTATGTAATATATATAACCGACAAACGTCGTCTTCTCAAAGTTCGCCGTTCACGGCGATTCGGCCGGGCCTACGGTAGTGCCAGTTGTCAATAACCAACTCTCACCTTCATCGCAGAGTTCCATTCATACCTTAGACAGGGTTATAATTATTAGCCGCCGCGAGACGACGGCGGCATCAGCCTCCGGCCCGACGGCGTACATGATCCTACGCTGGAGGTATTCAGTGCCATGTAATTTTGATCTTTTTTCTACTTCTCATTCTTACATCGAGATCTGCTTGCAGCTCTTTATAGGTGCTCATTGGCACCCAGCCGCCTCCATGGCGACTGTGCTCGATCTCGGCGGAACTCGAAGATGAAGATCATGATAAGCATGACCCCGGTGACGATACCGGCAAAAATGCCGGCCGACTGATACGCCGACAGTTGGCCTTCTTTGAAGGCCGCAGAGAAACCCTCGTTCTCGTTTGAGAGAGATATGTTTTCTGCACCAAGACGATGATCGCCTTTGGCGAAAGAGTCGCCATGCCAAAAGACTCTGAACCGTCTCCCGGATGACTTCGATATCGGCGATCTGGGAGAAACGCCCTGGTAATATAATCGAAGGTAAGTCCGTTTGGTGGTGGAGTGATTTTCGTTGCAGAAAGAGTAGCCGTCGTTCTCGTTTGAGGGAGACATTGTGTGAGGATTTGTGATTTGAATTTAAATTTGACTACTTGTAAAAGAAGAAACGTGTACGGCTACAGAGGAGATGTGGAAGTGTCGATGAAGAGGTTTTGCTTGAGAAAGCAGAAAGGAAAAGTGTGTGGATATAGAGAAGATGTGGAAGTGGCCGATGAAGAGGTTTTGTTTGAGAAAGAAGAAACAAAAGTGCCGATGAAGAGGTTTTGTCTCTCGTTCACAGTTCTTTCCTCTGAACTTGCTGTAAACAAAAGATACCCGTAGTACCTTCTCATTTTGATAGTAGCAAAGTCCTGCAGAAGGCACGCCAACCCCACAGCTGCTTCGCTATGGCCTAACAGACATTTGCTTGCCTCGAATGACCCATAGCCAAAGCGATTTATAATCACTCGACCATCTCAGGTAAAGTACAGTATCGCACTCCCTACAGATGGACGCCCGTATTCTCAAAAAATCTGCATTTTTCACCGCCAGCAGGTCATCTTCACCCCGCGCAATATACGTTTCCTCGTCTTGTATGAAAGACCTGATGCGTGCATGCATGGGCCTTGTCATCGACCGAACAACCCCAATATCGCCTGTTCTAACATGCTCGCAGACGACCTTGTCCAAGGCCCTGAGAGCGTAGCGACAGTGTTCCAGACGACGCTGCCTATTGGAAGTGACAGTAAAGAGACAAAATGCCGATGTAGCGGTCACACGCTTCGAGCGCTCGTTGTATTCCATGTAAGGGGGTATTTCGCCGCGGTTTGCCTCGCCGTGGTGGCTACATCGACTTAGAAACTGTCCGCACTTTTTCACTCGGCGATCTAGCTGGCGGGGCGTGTAGGCTTTGTGCTCGCATAGCCGGAACACTTGAGGCGGCTCGGAGGATTGGACTTGTTCGTAAGGAGGTGGGTCTTCGTTGTTATCGTGCGATAGATCGGTGAGCGTTGAAGCGATGCTCAGTGGCCGGGGACCGTCGGTATTTTGTGGATTCGCGTTACGTGGCTGAACTTCCGAGGGATGTTGCGAGCGTTGATATGGCTTGCTTCGTTTCGTGCGCCAGCTGAACATTGCCAGTAGATTGCTGATGGAGATACACATCGTCGAGGAGTTTGTACGGGAGTTTGTACGGGAGTTTGTACGGGAGTTTGTACGGGAGTTTGTAGAGGACTTTGCAGAGGAGTTTGTAGTTAGTTTGTTGGAAAATCAAAAGCTCGCAGCGTCTTTTAATCACTGACGTTGAGTGCCAATATCTCGCGTCTGATCAACCATGGTTCACAGTGGACACAGCCCACCAACGCGTGATACGGTTGTAAAAATATAAAGCACCCATTGAAGCAACCGTATATTCCAACTGTTATTACCAATGTGGTCTCGTTTGTGAAAACTGCCAGTCGTTTACCTCTTATATGAAAAATATAACCCTGAGTACGTAGCTTTGTACCCAACCGCTACCCAACTGCTACCCAACCCAACCCAAGCACGGACTACCCCTACCCATGATATAACCCAACCCCAACCCAACGCACGGACTACCCCTACCCATAGTATAACCCAACCCATAGTCCGTGTGAAGTAACCCAACCCTAACCCAGACTTTGACTACCTCTACCCAGCCCTACCCACCATGAAGGTAACCCAACCCCGACCCATTTTCCAGTGTAGACCGTCACAATAGAACTATGGTAAAATTTTGAAAAAGACTGGTTAAGAAGTTGTAGAGTTATTCACGTACAGCGCAAGATATAATGTCTTGTTTGATCTTTCGGGGTGCTCTGAATAACGAATTGGCATGTTAAAGTCCTCGAAAGCTGCCTTCTCTTCCAACCCCAACCCCAACTACCTATAGCCTCCAAACCTTCCAATAACCTCCTCATCCTCACCATGTTCATAACCAAAAACGCCGCTGCTATGTGCGACTACGAGAGAAGTGTTCATACCTGGGATAGTGGCACCACACTATCCCGTCAAAACGAAGGTTTCTGACGAGATTTGGCTGGGTTAAAGTGGAGCGGAGCAAGGTTTTCAAGTAAGTACTCAGACTCAAAGGATCGTGAAGTACACCTAGGAAGAGCAACTACAAGTATTCCTGAAATGGAGGACGAACCTTACTTGATTGATTGATTGATTTCAACACGGGCACACCGCGAGGTTTTGACGGATGGGCGAGGGTAAATCTTATTTTTCCAATGCTTTTCATGGCCGTGATGTGCGAATGTTGACCGTGTTTTAACGACTATTTATATCGAATAGCAATTGTGTCAGCTAGATATACAAGACAATAAAAGCAGCTGTATTCTGATCTGATGGCCACCACAGTTGTCCTTACATAACCACCACTGGTTTAGATTTTGATTTTGGTCAGGTCAATGCCAGAAACCTAAGCAAGCGCAAGCGCAAGGCACAAAGCAGCAGCCCCAGAGCACACAAAGATCAACACCAGCGGGGAAAAAAACGTGCGCATCCTAACTCCAACTACAGCTCAACCCAAGCCCTCATGATGTAACATGTATATTCTGTCTGACTAAATACACCCCCCGAAAACCGTCGTCAGCACCAAACCTAACAAGTCCCATCCATCCATCACCCATACTCAATCAAGAGTCTTCACTCGCACTACGACTCGCTTCCCTTGCAACAAACGCATCAGGGTCCACCGGACACGTCGTAACAAGCACTTTATGCGTCTCAGCCCATTCCCTAACTCTCGCTTTATTAATCACAGCATCCGCGCCTCCCTTCTTCTTCTGTTCCAGCACGGCCATGGCCTGTAGCGTAGCAATGATATCCTCGGGCACGATGTACGTCTTGTCGCAGAGGTCTCTTACGGTGATGTTTTTCTTGGCTGGGCTATCGAGGATGGTGCGGGCGAGTGTTTGCGACCAGTAGTGGATGTAGGCGATGCGACCGAGGTCTGAGAGCGCTATATGCATGGTGTGAGAAAGGTGAGGGTGTATGGGGTGTGGGGGGAGAGGGGGATAGTTGATAAACGTACGTTTCTCCGGCCCACCTAGCCGCTCTTCGCGTCTACTCATTTCGTAGCTTGCGCCCATTAGAATCTGGCCGAGGCCTTGTTTCTGCCAGGGCGGGAACACGAGGATACAAGCCAGGTTGTTGTTGTCCCAGCTCATCTTCTCTTTGCTGAAGAAGCCGACGACTTGGCCTTGTGCGCCGACGCTACTGGACGCTTCTTCGCCTGCTGCTGCTGCTGCTGCTTCTCCTCCTCCTCCTTCATCATCATTCCCACCGAACCTGGTCTTTGGTATCTCTGGCTCGGGGTGGTGTGCGACAAGGAGGTAGTACAGGAAGGTTGTGACGTCGTAAAAGACTGACTTGGTGTCTAGAAACAACTTTGCAAAGAGAGACAGATTCTGCGCATAGAGCTTGTGTTTCTCGCCGTCAATCTCATACAGCGAGTAGTTATCCTTTGTGTACACATTCACGCCCGGCGGCGGCGTATTGCGCAACGGACATGCCTTCATATGTCCCAAGAAGGCAACCAGCTCCTTGCTGTACTTGAAGCACCACTGGCACACATACAGCCGGTCTACGCGTCGGCCGACGAGCTCTTCGGGGTAAAAGGACGGGTACCAGGGCTTGACGAGCAGGGAGCCAAAGACTACCTCGAGCACATTGGGGCCTGTGGGCGGCTTTTGCGAGTTCTTGTTCTTGAGCGCGGGCGTCGTCGGTGTGGAACTCATAGAGGCTACATCGGGGGCCATTTGAGGTGGCGGCGGCGGGCGGTGCTGCAGGGGAGGGGTGGGCTCACATGCTTTTGTGGGGTGGACGTGGAGTGGAGACAGGGAACAGCGGGCTGAAGCCGAGCTTACCCTATCCTCTTAGCGCCGACGCGGGTGCACGTGTGAGCATAGACATACATATAGTAACCATTGAAGAATCTTCTTGTGTGTTTCGGTATTATTTTGCTGGCATGTACGCTGTATATTACTTGCGTCATGGCGGCGACGGTACTGGTTCAAATCACCTCCCCATGTGTATACGACCTCGGGGCGCATACACAGGCTTTCCAACCCCCTCATGAAAAGATCCCAGCAAGGCTGTCGTACATCCCCCCTCCTCAACAAGATGTAGCCAATCCGATATCCTCGTCATGTCGTTGTCGGGCTCACGGGTGGTGTAGGCCCTTTACCAGCTGTAGCTTGCTTCAACAACTCATGCTGGTGTATGAGGAGTGCTTGCACAACATCCATATTTCCCAAAAACTCTTTCTTCGCCAGCTCGTCGCCCAATATTGTTGGCAGTCGTAGCTGTAGGCGAGTGATTATGGCCTTGCGCAAGCCAAAGTCGATTTGAGGGAAGTCCACATGGTAGATGCCTCCAGCGAGAAGGGCAATGCTGAGTGGATTTTGCATGAACGACATGCAGCTCGCAACTACGTGGGCCGCTTCGGTCGCGCCAACTTCTCATACTCGTACTGGCCTGACGTAGACCACCAGCCGCTACGACCTCTTCGTCAACTACAGAACTGCACTGCAGGCACAGAAGACTGGGCTGTTTACCCTCACCAATGAAGCAGCATAGTATCTTTTTCATGTAGACGCATAAGCTTACAAAATTATATGTTAGACTCTGATAGATAAAGTCTATCTACACCTTTGTCCCCAAACAAGTTCCGACATTTCAAAAACACTCCTTTTAGATGTCCCGTCATATAGTCGTGCAAATAGTGTACATTGTGCTTCTCGAATGCCTTTAAATCATACATCATACAACATATGCTTGGAGCATGCTACCCCTCAACCCAGCAGCTAGTCTCACCAGGTAGTCGCCACCTGGGGATATTCCTTCTTACTGATCTTGAGATCATCATACACAGAATCGTCACCTGAACATTGGGTCAGCTACAAAGGTTCTCAAGATTACGTTCAGGACTTACCGTGAAGATGTTCAACGCGGAGTTCATCCTCGTGTTCCAGCTTCTCAATCTCCTCTAGGGGAGTCTCCTTGTCATGCTTCTGATCCTTGGTCGTAGGCTCCACACCCTTCTCCATCTTTTCGCCAATGAGCAGGATCTGACAGTATTCATAATCTAGGTACTTTGGCTTGACTTCAACCCAGGCCAGACCACGGAACTCTTCGATGAATCTATTCATAGTCAGCCGTGATACGTTTCAGAGCACTGAAGTTACTTACTCTTTTGGAAAGCGGGTTTTTGAGGGAGTTGAGCCTGAGCAGGCCCACTGCGTTCAGGGTTCTTCACGCTCATGATGAAGCTACCCTGATCCTTGATCCCCAGATCCTCTTGCACCTCTCCCAGCTCTGAGGGAATAGTGGTCGAATAGACGAGGTGACACGTACGGTCCTCGGTGCGAGTGATTGCGTACACGCCCTCAGCCACCGGAGCCACAGGTTCGATGCGTCGGCTGCCTTGCGTCTTCGTCTCGTATTCGTTTGCACCGAAGAAGCTCTCCTTCAGTTCCTTGATAGTAGTGTTGGCCTTCTCAACAAAAGCCATGAAGCGGTCGTTGTGTGATTTTGGGAAGACTTTCTTGGGTAGAGCGAACAATCGGTTATTGTTGCTGTCTGCGAGTGTGCCGTCGCCCAACTTAGCTCCAGTTGGTATCGGTCGGAGGACAAAGAAGGTGCGCTGGAGATCACCGACGCTCTCAGATTCTTCGATGCCGACACGGTTGCGAGTGAAGAAGTAGATGACACCTTTCTCGAGGATGTTGGATGGAACCTCTTTTGCGCGCTGAGATGACTCTTTGACAGCGCCCTCGCCCTCGATAGTTGATTCTTTCACGTCACCGTTATTTTTGTCAGCCTTTTCGTCCTGAGAAGTATTTTCCGTCTTTACGTCGTCGTCGGTGTTATCCCCGTTCTTCTCCTTAGTAGTGGGTGTGCTCGTATCATCACCAGTCGACAGGGCCTTTGCATCGCTTGTATCGATGAGATCCTCGTCTACTTTCTCTTCAGACTTTTCTACTTGCTTTGCGTCTGAACCTTCATCAGAAGCATCTTTCATCTCGCTATCCTCCTCTTTGCCCATTGTCTCTTCGATAGTAGTCTGCTTCTTCGTCGCCTTACGGTCGCGCTTAGGAGATAGCTCGACCTCCTGTTTGCGCTTAGTGCCAGCTGCGGTACCATTCTTTGTAGGGCTCGAACTACTGCCGGTAGTACGTGTGGAAGAGCGTGTGCCTGCCATTGTCGTAGATTTGAAATCAATGGATGCCGATTTAGAAATGTTGTAGATGAATGATTGCACAAATGTAAGAGACGATGAAACAAAAGGGAGAGAAGCAACAACAAAGCTGGTGTTTGCGATGGGAGTTTGTAGTCGGCGCATCGCGTGACGTCAATGAACGCGTCAGGAAGCTGGAAGGCACGTGCAACCAGACGGAAGGCGCGACCGATCATCAGTATTGGTCACGGCACAAAAGCAAATACGTAGTTGTTCTATGTGCAAAGCTCCCAGCATGTGGACTTGGTCCGTAGTGCCTTCAGGGGGTATATTGGAAGTTCTCTATGCGGGGCTGTCCAGGTTGTTCCTCTCACTGCTTCTTTTCGATAAAGGCTCTGATGCCTTCTGCTATCCCCTCAGGGCTTGGCTTCTCTGCACACACATGTGGGGTAATGCCAAACTCATCTACCAGGTAATCGCGGGTCGTCGGTCCGATGGTGGCTAGCAGAATGTCTCTCTGATGACTAGCAGCTTTTGCACGCCCTGTCTCTGGATGCAGAAGACCCAGGCTCTCGAGCATCGCTTTACATGCACTTGGCGAAAATACAACAACCCATTGGCGTTTTGAGCCTTGTTCTGCGTTGCTGCGCCAGATGGCTGAAAAGTCTTGCTTGAAAGACTGCATCTCTCCGGTCTCGTATATGACCAGTTCGTCCACTCTAGCTCTCGTGTTGGGCTCTAGCACTGGCGATTGCAGAGTCTTTGGTATGATATCCCTCCTCTTGTCGCCAACCATGAACAGTACAGGCGGATTCGATGTATCTGGGTGCATGGCGTTGTAGTGCTTCAAGATGAAGCCGGCCAGGGCTTCACCATTACCGGTTTCCTCGCCCAGGATCGGGCATGTGAGCCCCAAGGAACGCAGACCTCGCGCTGTCGCTGGACCGACGACATACAGCGGCAGACTCTCTGGAAGAAGGTCGTCGATGGCGAGGGCTCCTTCCTTTCGAACCTCGTCGACAACGGCACTGAAGGCTTCGACAGCGCGTTGCGAGGTAAAAACTAGGGCACCATATGTCGCAAGGCCACGTTGAGATTTTGGGACGAAGCCTCGGCTGGTAACATGGTGGCGCACCTCAGCCAGGGCATCACGCTTGAACCTGTGCTCCAGGACGGGCACAAAGACAGGCGCATAGCGGCCGTCGTCGAGGGTGAGGAAAAGCTCTTCGTACGTATCCGTGGGTATGGATTTTGTCTTCAGCAGCAGAACCGGGGTCTTTCCCCACGATTTCTCCGCCATTCCACGGTTCTGTCGTTTGGCGAGTGAAGTTGGTCCATGTCCAGACGCCAGTGGATGGGATGGATGGATGGGGATTGCGGCACTAGCCCGCCCGCTAAAGCTCGGGAATTCCTGCGAGTGTTCGTGCCGTGGTTCTCACGTTCTCTGCTCTCGGGACTCTCGAATTTCGAATTTCCTAGTCGTCCTCCCACCGCCAAATTCTTATATAATTCCACCCTTCGGCGGTCCACGCAGCCTTTGCCATCTTGTCCACCACCGCCATACATACCAGTCACACACCCCCCATTCCAATTGACTGTATAGTAGCCATGGCCGACGTCGCACCACCCGCTGCCACTAACGGCGCTGCCCCGCAAAGCAAGCAGCAAGTCGTCAAGCCCGACAAGCCCGACGAGGAAAAGTACAAGGAAGAGCTCGCCAAATTGGACAAGGAGAATGCAGCCGCCCAAGAGGAGCTGGTAAGTGCATCGTTGCGCGTCGGTTAGCCGACGGGTACCGGCCTCGTGCGCGCATCTGATGGTCCGGCAACATTTACTAACAATTGCTAGAACGCCTGCAAGGCCAAGCTCGACCTCGCCAAGCCGAACAATAAGGACTCCCCCAACGGCAAGCGCCAACAGGAGCTCAAGACCGAGCTCAATGCAATCCGCCAAACGCAGCAGGGCAACAAGTCCGGCCGTAACGCCATCTTCGAAAAGATCAAGAAGCTTGACGAGCAGCTCAAGCAGCAGTTCAGCGAACTCAAGACGGCAAAGGGCAAGTCCAACTACAAGTCGGTCGAAGATGTCGACCAGGAGATTGCGCGCCTGCAGAAGCAGGTTGACGGTGGCTTGATGAAGCTGGTGGATGAGAAGAAGGCCCTGGCTGAAATCAGCTCCCTCAACAAAGCCCGCAAGAACTTTTCTGGCTTCGACGCCCAACAAAAGAAAATTGACGACATCAAGGCCCAGATTGCCGAGCAGAAGAAACTGCTCGACGACCCCGAGAACAAGGCGCTCAGCGACAAATATACCAAGCTTCAGACTGAGCTTGACGAACTGAAAGCTGAGCAAGACGAAGCCTTCAAGAACCTGCGAACACTGCGCGAGCAGACGGACAAGGCGCGCGCTAAGCAGCAGGAAAAGTACAACGCAAAGAAGGAACTCAAGGACGCCTACTTCCAGCAGCTGCGCGCATACAAGACCTATGAATCCGAGGCCCGCAAGATTCGATTTGAAAAGAAGCGCATCGAGCAGCTCCAGTACGTTGCGGGCAAGCGCAAGGCGGCTGCCAGCCAGCGTCTCGAAGAGGCCAGTGCACCCG
This sequence comes from Pyrenophora seminiperda CCB06, assembly GCA_000465215.2. Classification (NCBI taxonomy): domain Eukaryota; kingdom Fungi; phylum Ascomycota; class Dothideomycetes; order Pleosporales; family Pleosporaceae; genus Pyrenophora; species Pyrenophora seminiperda. Next base: position 332,720 of record KE747829.1, read on the forward strand.
CCTATGGTGATGAGATCATCGCTACTGAGGGTTTGATCCGCCATTTTGACCCCTCCGCGCTCCCGCCCAAGGAAACCACGGCTGCCAGCAAGTTCGCTGCTTCCGCCCAGCGCACCGTTGACGATTCTGGATTGAAGGGCACCCGTATATCCAAGAAGGATACCGAGGAGGAGAGCTACTTCGCTGGCACTGGCGGCAAGAAGGGAAAGAAAGGCAAGAAGGGCGGTGCGAGCGCTGCTCCCGCCAAGTTCAACCTCAACATCGGTATCATCGAGGAGTTGGCCAAGGTTGGCGTCGACCCACCCTCAAGCCAAGACGAAGTCCCTGCCACTGTTGAGAAGCTCCAGGCCAAGCTTGCGCACTGGAAGGAGGATCAGGACCGCAAGACAAAGGAGGTGAGTACACTCGACAATAGAACATGCAGTTCACTGCTAACGTAGCGATAGAACATTGCCAAGGCTCAAAAAGAAATCGACCGCCTTGAGGCAGAAGAAGCCGAAGAAGACGCCAACGGCACCACTGATGCTGCTCGCAAGCCCGCACAGAAGAACCAGGCCGTCAACGGTAGCGCATCTGCCGAGGCCGAGCTTGCACAAGAGAAGGACGCCGCTGCCGATGCGGCTGCCGAACTCAACAAGGCATCCCTTGAGGACAAGCAGGATGCCGCCGACGCATAAAGTGCGCGGCACAACACATGTGAGTAGAGGTCTTTGCCTCTCGCGATTTGGGCTATATCCGGGATATATGCGTAGTCTAGGATCCTGACCTATTTTTTCATTATTAGCTTGGAACCGGAACATGCTGCGCTACGTTTTATGGAATATGAGCATGGCGGAATCGCCTGGGGTTATGGTGTGGGGGCTTTGATCTTTTTTCTTCTAGTCACACATCAGATCTGGTGGGAAAAATATCACTATGTAATCTTTCCAAATATGGTCGGGGCGATGTGACTGTCAGGTGGGTATGCTGGGCTCTTCATGTAGTGTATTCATGCCCTTTCTCAGGGCTATGTCGTTGTGTTAGTATTAGCACTGGCAACAGGTCCTTGGGAAGATGACGCAAGTGCGTATCTTTTAGATGAGACCAGACCGTCCATAAAAGTAGATCAGGTTAAATCAGACTTACCCCACATAGCGGGGATGGAAGTGGTTCCCAACGCGAGAAGTGTACTACATGACGTCACTAAAAGCAAAGTCACTACATATACACAGCTCGCGAGATTCAGCGCCTCCATCTCCCTACACTACCTACAACTGAAATCCGTTTCTCTCTCCAGGTATGCTTCAATCACGATTTCTGTCCCATGGTATCGCAAGAGCTGCGCGAACATCACCTCGGGCATTGTGCATATTAAAGCTGACGCCTTCGTTGCAGCCACCAAACACAAACATACCCAAACGTATATTCTCCTCATCCACAATCAACATGTCTGGCTTCAGCAACACGGATACCGGCTCCAAGAATGCCGACCCATACACCCAGAAGAACGTCGAGCAGCCTTCCCTGAAGGAGAAGGTTGAGGATCTGCTCAGCTTCGTCGATAAGACCAAGTTCTGTTTGTTGACCACACAAGTTGCGGACAGCGACCTCTTGGCCTCAAGGGCGATGGCTCTAGCTGCCAAGGTAAGGAAAACTTAATCACAATGCCACAGTGTCGCTAACGTGTGAACAGGAAGGACACGGTTTCGATCTCCTCTTCCACACTAACACCGAGTCTGGCAAGACGGACGATCTCAAGGAGCACGCATCAGTCAACATTGGCTTCATCAACAACTCGGGCGAGTGGGCATCCATCTCAGGCCACGCCTCCATCGAAACCGACCGCGAAGTCGTCCGCAAGCACTATTCACCAGCGCTCAAGGCCTGGATTGGCGATCTCGGTGACGGCAAGCACGATGGCGGTCCCGAGGACCCACGTATTGGCATTATCCGCGTCAAGGCTAGCACCGCTCAATACGCTGTATCGAAGAGGACTCAGATTGGCGGCCTCGTTGAGCTGGCCAAGGGCATTGCGACCGGCGAGTCACCGAACGTCAACAAGCTGAGGCAGATTAGCGAAGCAGAGATTCAACAGTACAGGTCCCAGTAGGCACTGTCTCGGGTTTGAGGGGTTAGCAAATTCATGATCAAAGAAATCAGGGTGCCAAAATCGTACCAATAGGATCATCATAAAAGAATTGAAACCAAAACATGTGCTATATCGTGTTGGCCATGGTTGTTGATAATGTTGGGTTGAGTGACGTCATGCCGGCGCGTCTTCAAACCCCCAAACTTCCGCGCAATCCGTGAAGCTACCATCCAATTGTCCGTTCTGCCTCCCACTGACCTGCACGTATAAACAGTTATACAATGGAAGACCCAGGTTTGTTTTTCACTGTGCTGTGTCTATGGCAGTACCATGATACTGATGAAATTCACATGTAGTCAAAGAAATCCCTGCTGTTATTCACCTTCTAACGCAATCCCCTCCATCTATCCAACGCGCGACCATTGACAAATACTTTACACCCGATGCTGCTTTTTCGCATCCATTCTGTCGCACATGGAGCTATGCCGAGTCGCGATGGCTGGTGCAAGCTACGTACCGGTGGTATAAGATGATGAGCCCAAAGATCGATTTGAACGTGCACAGCGTAGGTATGTAGATCAACTGCATGCATGTACGAAAGGAAACAAACAAGGCCAAACTAACACGGGAGAGCAGCATTTGACGAAGCCAACCTCATACTCTATGTAACCATCTCGCAGATTTTCCGCATCTGGTTCGTACCGTTCTACTACGCGCCCGTTCGCCTTACCACAGTGCTCAATCTGCGGCACTCGCCCTCGATGGGGAATTACTACATTGAAAAGCAAGAGGATCTTTATCAGGTGGATCAGTGGATACGATTTTTATTGCCCGGAGGCTGGTTGCTGATCTGGCTGTGGCACGCGTGGGCTACACTCTTTTGCGTGCTGGGCACGTATTTGCTGTATCCCGTTACTTGGATCGAGGAGAACTGGGGATGGGGCGAGGGCATAGGCATGGAGAGTAGCAGGTACACGGACACCAAACATCATGGCAACACAGGACAGACTTTGAAGAATGGGTCGGCATGGGACCATGTCATCGAGGAGTTGAAGGGAAAGATGACTTGATTAGCTGAAGCTTCTTCTGTCCTCTGTCACTGTGTAATAACCAAGGTATATATTCTACATGCTGCGTCTCGGTAGCAGTAACATGTAAATTGGCGTCCCTTAAAAAGCGGGGTCCCCACTTTCCTGTGCAAAGGCTATCTTCTACTTCGGTATTGTAACCCGTGAAACAAAGCAGGTATGGTATGCGAAAATACCATGTCCTGAAATTCTACTCGCCTTGTCTGGGTTGAAACTTGGTGGGTTGAGCGGCCAAGTTTGACATGTGCAGGACCCCCAGGCTGCGCATCAGTGGGGGCGGCTGCGCGCGGCTGCGTGGCTTGCTGGGGCCTTTGGTCAGAAAATAACCAGAATTGCTCGCTCACCGGATCCCTGGTCTGTGTTGCAGTAGTTCGACGACGTGGCCATCTGTGACTGCGCGCGGCGTATGCTTACGGTGATCGAACTCGAGTGAAAAAGCTTTGCCCATACAAACGAGTAAAGCTACTATATTGCCATGCAGAGCTGGTAGAATTTGGCATTGCCATCGGACATTGTGGTGGGAGACGGCGAGCGGTCATGGGCTCGGGCCGTTAGCCTATCGTCGCTTGACGGCCTCTTCCAAACCTCATTGGGCAGCAGCACGCACTTCCGGTAGCCAGCCAGCCCTCTTGCTGCATGCAAAAGGCCGTGGCCGGCTGGGTGCATCTGTTCGACTTTGCTTCTTCCAGTTTTCCATGCCTTCTCTTCGTCCTCGGAATCGCACATTGCTATACTCATGTCGCACGCCGGCTGCAACAGCATGCAGCCATTGTCGTGTCCCACGACATAGGGCCATTTGCTGCCCGGCCTTTCTCGTTCCACAACCTGTACTATTCATCACTTCAGTATGCAAGGAAGCGCACGTTGCATCATCATCTATATCCCCGTTTCCTCTACGGCTGTCGTCTCTACACCAAGTCATCGCAGCTAGTATCAGATCTATTGACGTAAAGCGCGGCTTCCGCTGACGACTGCCGACCCCTCCCAGGAACCCTACGTACATAGGTAGCATGGTGGGTAGATAATAAAAATACGCCCTTTTCTCCCTACCCTGGTTGTCCACACTGTTATCGATACTGACGTGCCGTGTCCATCCGTAGTCCGAACTTGCAGAGCCATCTCCGCCTTCACTCAGCTCCGACGCAGAAGACGTCCGATACCACTACGAAAACGTCGAGGAAACAGCGACCGGTCAACCTGCTAGCCCATCTCACACTAGACGTCGGCCGTCTCGCACCAGCTCGGGCACCAAGAGTTCCCCGCCCTCGGGCTCCCCACCACGTGTAGACGAGTACAGCGAGAGCGACAGGAAAGCAAAGGTCCCCCGTAACACGCTGAAAAAGCTTCTCAGACGGGACTCGCATCACGCCGATATTTCCCCTTCGTCAAGAGGGGAACACGAAGACTTTAGCCCAGACGAGAGTACTGTGGGTTACATACCCCGGCTCCGTCAGATAAAAGAGGGAAAGTCAGGCATGAACCCAGGACGCCGACGCTCCTCTACCGCCAGTTCCGGCCGTCCAAAAGCAATTCGTCGCCGACAAACCGAGGAGAGTGTCGTAAGTCGATCACGCGTACACCGTAAGCACGCGTCTTTACAACGGCATGCTGCAAGCCGTGCGAACTTCTCGGACCCCTCTATTGTCTCTAGCGTGACACAACCATCTAGCTCGAGTGGTAGCAATTCAACAGTGACACAAAAGTCCCACGGCGAGTACAGCCACTTCTCCGAATACGAGCAGCCTAGTTCAACACTCGCCAAAATGGATGCAGCTCAATCCGAGGTTTTCAACTATCTCCAGGCAGAAGACCCAGCCGAGAGTGTGGCCGCCACAGATCTTCAGGGAATGCCTTCGTCAAGTATTGTCTCTTCGTCATCTTCATCATCTGGTGACACGCGCCTCGGCGATGGCGCATCTTCCGTGGCCACAGACTCTACTTACTCGGCCGCTACCTCACCAGCCTCAGTACGGAGATCCGGCCAAGCAGAATCGAACTTGTCCAACCAAGAGTTTCGTAAGTTCAAGAAGCCGCTTTATGCTAGTAGCTTCGTGCATGGTCCTGGAGATGAAGACGAAAGCGAAGCGCAACAAGATGGGAGTGACGGCGGGTATGAAGATGGTGGGTCAGATGGTAAAAAGGCGCCAGGGAAAATGGGTCATGCGTCCGATAAAGTCGCCACTAAAGCCACACCTCGACGGGCTCCCTCTGCAGCCTCTCGTCGGAGTGATACACATTCAAGGCGTCTTAAAGATCAAGAACGTGAACTTGCTAATCATATCCTGCAAGCTCCGCAGCCACACAAGGACTTTCAGTTTGGTGCAGGTCCACCTGCGCATGCCTATCCACCCATGCCCTTGTATAGTCCCCACGCCTACCCAGGTGCATCCCCGGCTGTCGTCAATGCATCACTACATCCGCCACCCGTTTGGTCTCCGCCACCCCCATTGCCGACCCCATTAGCAATAGGATATGCACCACATCAGTCCCCAGAGGCTGCGCATGCGTATCCAATATCCGTACAGGCACCCATGGCGCCCGAGGGCATGGTTCAGCGTATTCCTCCGCCGTTTCCTCATTCAGTACAGCCGCCCCACTACCAGCAACATGCTCCGGCATCCAACCAGACTAGGCCTACGGTCATGGGCTACGAGCTCTTGGCAAACGAGCTCACTGCATCGTCACGGTCCTCCAAGGGCTCCTCACGCAAGGGTTTAGTACCAATGTATAGGAAGTTTGAGCATCTCAACCACCGGGTTTTACTGCACCTACAGGACGAAACATGTGAACTTGAAGAAGAGCTCCGCCAGTTAGATGAGTGCATTGCTCAAATGTCACCCAGGGATGCGGAAGGATACGAGTACCCTGCGTCAAGACGAAACGATGCACGCTATGGCAGTGAAATGCACTTCAAGAGGACCGAACTACTGGGGCGTATCTATCAAAAGCTAGAGCAATATAGTAAGTACGATGGCTTACTACCCTTTCGGCTACCCCGAATGGACGCGCTAGTGCACCGAACGACGTGACGCTACTACCGCATTAAGTTGTCCTCGCTGATTCAGTTCTAGACAAGGCACTTTCTTCTTTTAGTGACATCTCCAAGGAGCTCCATCGCCCCACCGCCAAGGACATTGAGGCCTATCGTAATTGGATGGACGAGAATGAACCACTGGATTATGCAGAATCTCAATTCATCGAACGAGACTCGGACCTGGTAGCCATTCCACGAAAAGCATCCGGGAAGCCGGCACCACCACCAGATGACGAACATCACCAATCGGCTGCAGTATGGTTCCCACTAACCCTCGTACTACCCCTCATGGCGTTCGCGATAGTACCAAGCCTCGTCGGACGTCTGCTTGTTCTTGTGGCTATTGTTGGTGCAGAGCACAAGCTGGTCATGTCGACGCCTGAGCTGAAGAGTTTCATGACCACTCATGAGTGGAATGCTGCCGCCTCCATGTAAGTGTTTCTCCACTTTGATATCTATCCATCCTTGGCCCACACCATTGTTATCAGCAATATTTGCTGTGACGTCTTTATCGCCAGGCTGGGCCGAGATTGCCGGGATTGCGACGACTGTACGCGCAGCGTGTGTATGGCATGTTTTTTTCCTATGTCTGAAACCATTAATGGGTTTAGCCATGTTTATCCGGTCGATAAATCCCCCCGCGCATCCCGCGTAGATTCCAGCAGGCTCCCAATGTGGTTGCTGTGGTGGTTGGAGTTGGAGCTAACCGATGCACGCAGTTATTTCGGGCTGAATGTGTTGCTCGCAGTCCTCGTGCGCTGATTTGACTGACTCGGCGGTGCGCTCTGCACCATGCAGGTGGATGGGTTCGGCGCAGTGATCGCCATCGGTTTCGGCGCACGGGCCCAAGACACTGCTCGTTCTGGAGTCTTACACACCCGCCCTGTTCGACCGAGATCGTGAAAATTGTGGAGTGTTCCGTGCGCGTTTTCGCAAGCAAATTTCCTCGACACATGGCGTCATCTGATTCCATGGAGTGCACGTGTTTTGGACAGTTTCTGTTTACAGTACGACTTACGAGGTTCTTATCCGGCACATGGCGGAATGAGCGATGCTTAGAAGAGGCTACGTACGAGTAGCGCTCGGAGCTATTGGAACCGCGCAGTTTGGCGCTGGACGGGCCTTTCTTCAGAAGGGGTGGTCGGATGAAGGGTGGCTGATGTGGACGGAGAGGTAGTCACCCTAGTCACCAGCACAGCGGTAGTGCGCTACTCTTGATGCTCGTCGGAAAAGACGGCGGCTGAACCGCCAGTAGAATCATGTGCATGTTGATGGTAAGGGTAGAACGTGGCGTGATTCTGACAGGTGTTACAGGTTCAGTAGGACATGACTTGGCGACGTGCGTAGAGGGAGAGAGTTTTGGCAGTTGTTCCGCGGCAATGTACTAGTATGTTGTAGCCTTGCCCAGTACCTAAGCCTAACGGCAGGATAGTGTGGAAGGCACTAGTGGGGGGGATGGGTTGGATTGCGATAGTCGTCATGCACGAGCGATGATGGTTGTTTGATGAAAGCGAATACATGTGCATCGACCCAAAGATGTGCATCGGACCGACGGCTTGATGACGGCTGAACGTTGACGAAACATGGTGGATGTGCAAGTCTTTGAGATGAGGCGGCATTGCAATTGCAAGCGAGGGGCGGTGTTAGCGAGACGGATAGGCGGCGCAAATGAAAAAACGACTTGGGGATGGATGCGCATGTTGCATGCAAGGCGGTTGAGGGTGGCACGCAGCCATACTCCGTACAGTTCCCCCGCTAAGTCGCTGTTGTCGTCGTGTCGGCCTTTGACGCTGGCTAGTGCGGCTAGCCAGGAACGAGGGGCGTCGCTTGGAGCGCGGACCATGGCTCCTTCAGGCACAAGATAGTCGAGGGTTCAGGGGAAATTGAGCGGCAGCTGACCACAGTTTCACGGCGGGCAGCGAGCTGGGGGGTGTGCCTGTGAGTGGTGTGTCAGGCTTCTGCCATTCTGGCTTCTGGCTCGCAAGCTCCAGAGATAAGGTTGCAAGTGTCGGCAGCTGGCAGTGCCCAGTGCAGCGCGCAGTGCGCAGTGCGCAGTTACCTGCAGTCGGCAGGGCCGCGGCCGTTGCTGTGGGCGGCGTGTCGTGGTCACTGCTATGTACAATTGTGGTGTCGTGTGTGGTGGGCGCCCCCTTGTCCTGCCTCAAATGCTCCTTCCCCGTTGACGCCCATTGCTCTTTCCTCGCCAAAACGTCGCGCCTGCTGTGCCCTGGCAGTCCCACCGTGCCCACCGTGCTTGCCTGCAGCTGCGGCCTTGTGCATGGCTCTCCACACACGCCCTGGCCCACTCTTTGCCCACTAGCCCATACCGACACGCCCGACTGAAACAACTGCTCCTTCCCGCCCATCCATCGCTCCTGCCCCGTACTGAATTCACAGTCCATAGCGACTTACTTTGTAATAATACACGACACACTACACCCGCCAGGACACGACCCGGTCCACTCGCCCGCCTGCCGCGTCGCCATCACAGCCCTCTGGAATGTCGCAGCCTGCAGCCTGTCCACGCACCGTCTGAGCACCCCCGCACCAGTCGCGTCCGTCCCTGGCAATCTAGTCTCTGGCAATTGGCACTCGAAAGCCCACGGCACTTCTGCCCACCACCACCCGCGAACCACCCGCTGCCCTAAAACGTCCTCGATACCTGCACAGCCCCGACCCAAGAAAAGTCGCACACACCTGTCTAATTGAAAGATCACGCAAGCAGTCTCGCTGGACGGGCCCTCCCGCTGCAAATCCCGCTACACTCGCTGATCCAGGGCCTCCTCCTCCTCCCCCCCCTCCTCCGTCCCGTCTGCGCCCGCACACAAAGAAAGACAACACACCACACCTCAAAGCGCAGTCGCGCCGCCTCCACCCCCGCCCGCGACACGTTCCTTCTTCTCGCCGCACACTGAGACTAGCAACCACCACGCACCATGGCAGTCTCCATGCTGCACGCCCCGTCACGGGCATCGACGTCGTCATCCTCGTCCTTTATCCCCGTTTCGCGCCAAAATACAATGTCTTCGCACGACGGTTCGCGCTCAGTGCGCCAGTCGAAGCGCTTCTCCGTCACGGCGCTGTACCTGTCCATGTCCGCAAAGGACAAGGAGCTGGAGATTGAGGACGACCTGGCCAGAGGTACGTCAACATTGGGCAGTGAACCGTGCACCCAGACCAGTAGGCTAACCATCAGCAGCCCAGAAGATACTGCGAGAGCTCAAGGCCAAGATCTCGTCGCAGTCCAAGAAGAACTTCGTCCTCGAGAAGGATGTGCGGTATCTCGACTCGCGGATAGCGCTGCTTATCCAGAACCGCATGGCATTGGAAGAGGTGCGCCTTTCTTTTCTTCGTGCTTCTCGGCGCATGTACCTGGTTCTAACTACGTATGCAGCAAAATGAAGTCGCAGACCACCTGGGAGACGGCCTCGATCTCCAGGAGGGCTTCTTCCCCAACGACGAAAAGACACAAAAGTACGGCAACCTGCTGTTCCTCCTGCAATCAGAACCACGACACATTGCCCATTTGTGTCGGCTCGTGTCTATGGCTGAGATTGATGCTCTGCTGCAAACTGTCATGTTCACAATTTACGGGAACCAGTATGAGAGCCGAGAAGAGCATTTGCTTCTGACCATGTTTCAGGTGCGTAGCTCTACGCATTTAAGCTTTGAACATGACATTAATGCAAATATAGTCCGTCCTTACATATCAGTTCGACAATACCCCAGACTATAGCTCGCTTCTCCGCGCAAACACCCCGGTCTCGCGCATGATGACCACATACACCCGTAGAGGGCCCGGCCAGAGCTACCTCAAAGTCGTCTTACAGGACAGCATCAACTCCCTCATCGAGCTCAAGGATCTCGATCTCGAAATTAACCCCCTAAAGGTCTACGAAAAGATGGTTACGGAGCTCGAGATTCAAGGAAACCTACCACCGGATCTGCCAAAAGGCGTTACCGCCGAGCAGGCCGCAGAAAACGAAACTGTACAAAGCATCATCACACCACGAGTAAACATGCTCATGGAAATCGCAAACAACTTCCTCACAACCATCATCAAAGGCCTCGAAGAGACACCCTACGGTATCCGGTGGATATGCAAGCAAATTCGAAGTTTATCAAGACGAAAGTACCCGGATGCTCAGGATCAGACCATCTGCACGCTAATTGGCGGCTTCTTCTTTCTCCGTTTCATCAACCCTGCCATTGTTACACCGAGATCCTACATGCTTATTGATGTGCTACCAGCTGAGAATCCTAAGCGGACGCTGACGTACATTGCCAAGATGTTGCAGAATCTTGCGAACAAACCATCGTACGCCAAGGAGCCGTACATGGTCAAATTGCAGCCTTTTATTCACCAAAACAAAGAACGAATCAACAAGTTTCTTTTGGATCTCTGCGAAGTGCAGGACTTTTACGATACGCTAGAAATGGACAACTATGTTGCCTTGTCTAAGAAAGATCTCGAATTGTCTATTACACTCAACGAGGTGTATGCGACACACTCACTGCTTGAACGACATGCAGCTGAACTCGTAAGCACTAGTGTTCGGAATCACAAGAGTACTTATCCTGACTTTGTCCAGGCAAAAGAGGATAGTTCGCATTTGGGTGTAATTCTTCAGGAGCTTGGTACTGCACCAGCTCAACTCCCACGAAAGGAGAACAGAGCCATTAATCTCCCACTGTTCAGCAAATGGGAAACACCGCTTGATGATCTAACTGCAGCACTGGATATTACACAAGAAGAGATCTTCTTCATGGAGGCCAAGTCGACATTCGTCATGATCCTTCGCTCGCTTCCTGCGAACTCGTCAATCACACGGAGACCATTGAGGCTTGATAGAATCGCCGAAGCGGCTGCAACGACAAAGAACGATTCCATCATGGTCAAGAAGGGCATTCGTAGCATTGAGCTACTCAGCCAGCTCCAGGATCTCGGCGTTATCGACAAGGAAGATGGCTTCTCTCTGCTCAGAGATGAGGTCGAGCAAGAGTTGGTCCACCTGGGCTCTATGAAAGACAAGGTCATTGAAGAGACACGGAAGCTCGAGGAAGTCTTCCGCACGATTCGCGACCACAACGGCTTCCTGGTCAGCCAGCTCGACACGTACAAGTCCTACCTCCACAACGTTCGCAGTCAATCCGAGGGCAAGACGCGAAAACAGCAAAAGCATCAGGTCTTGGGTCCTTACAAATTCACTCACCAGCAACTGGAACGCGAAGGCGTGATCCAGAAGAGCAACGTGCCAGAGAACAGGAGAGCCAACATCTACTTCAATTTCACGAGCCCATTGCCCGGTACCTTTGTCATCTCGTTGCACTACAAGGGCCGGAATCGCGGACTTCTCGAGCTTGATCTTAAGCTGGACGATCTCCTCGAGATGCAAAAGGATAACCAAGAGGACCTAGATCTCGAATATGTGCAATTTAACGTGACCAAAGTATTGGTCCTGCTCAACAAGCGGTTCGCTCGCAAGAAGGGATGGTAGATTCGTCTTCTCCCGGCGCGCGACACGTCACGACGAAAAAGCCACGATACCCCCGAATTTTACTATGCATTCCCCGCTGTTTGACGCCCCAACAAACTTATCCTTTTACGCCCCCCACATTCTATTTCTGTATTCATCATGCTCTCCGACCAAACAAATGATCGTATTCATAAAGCATCTAGGCGCGCCGGAGTATCAGGAGTAACAACATTGGTTCACTTGTGTTTTGAGGAATACCCTTTTTGGTGGTGAAGATGAGAGAGAGAGAGAGAGAGAAGCCGGAACAAGTTTATCAGCATCCCATTACGAGAGAGAGAGGAGGGG
>KE747829.1:344930-478435 GCA_000465215.2 Pyrenophora seminiperda CCB06
GTAGAGAGAGAGAGGGGGGTTCACGAGCCTTGCCCTGCCCGTGTGTCTGACCAAAAAGAACGGAAAGATATGGGGTCTCTTCTCTCTCTCCCCTTGTTGTTGTTATTGTAAAACTGGTTTCTTGGGGCACTCCAGTATGTTGTTTTTGCAAGAACGCTTAAGCGAAATCTTGCTCTGTGTTTTTTTGTTGTTGTTTATTATCTTATCTTATTAGTATTATTACCCATACTTTACTGCTGCTTCGGTTTCCTCTTCTTCATTCGTCATCGTTTGTCACTCACTTGCTAACTTAATTACGTTGTCTTCGCGCATTTCTCGTGTGATGGAGGAAGGGTAATTTGTGGGTTGGACGTTTTTTTTTCTCTCTCTCTCTTTCTCTTACTGTTCTTTCGGAAGGGGAGAGGTTTCGGCAGGACCGATATTTCCATCTCGTCATCTCGTTATCTCGTTTCTTCGTGATTTGGAAAACAAAAATAAGTTGGGCTTTATGAGCTCGATATCCGACTGTACGATTATGGTTTTTGAGATGAGGAGGAAATTGTATGTATGTATGTACCCTGGATGGAGTGTGGAGGTGAATGTAAAGTTGTTTGTTTGTTTATCACTTGCGAATATGGTGTCTTTGCTGGTGAACTTGGCGGTGGGAGGATGTAGGCTTTCCCCTCTCGCTGTCTCTCCAAGTAGTCATGGTGGTAGTGGGTTGTTAGTTGGTTGGAACGAATGAGAAGATTTATTTCATGTTGACACTATGCGTTCATTGCTAAGATGGGCTTGAAGAGGGACTTGTGCGTTGAGCTACTATTGAGAGGTGAGATATGGAGTGTATGCAGTATAGTATAGTGTAGGTTGCAGTACGTAGCTGTGGAGCCGAAATGTGCTACGTCACCTGCCTCCGATAGCGATTCTCGTATCGTAGCAGCCTTTATTTAGCCCATCATGTGCAGAACAGCCTCCGAGGTTATCGGCCCTACTCTACTTGATCTGGTATAATCCCAGCAAACAAAGCGTTCCCTATCAATCAGGCCCTCTCTTGACCGCACATTGTGCACATGTGACACTGGACTGGCAAGAAGCCGATAAGTTACCTACGATAAGCCCACACTACCCATAGATAACAACAATCAACCACCACCACCACGTCCATGACGTTAACCCTAATGCACATGCACCATGCACGCCTACAGGCGGGAAAAATACATACGCTGTCACACGTCACGTTGGTGCGTCCATACGCCCGGCATCAGCCAGCGCGACAGCTCCCTTTGTACCCTGGGCGGGGCGGGGGGGATCGTCAGGCGGGGACCTGCCGTGTGGGCGCGTTTGATTGGTCGGGCCTAGAGCTTACCCAGTGAGGCGTGAGGCGTGCGAAGTCAGCCGAGGCGAAGCTACCCGCTACGACATGCTCCGAGGACAGGACAGGCGCAGGCGCGCGCGGGACATGGGGTTGCGGGGGTCATGGATGGGCATGGGGCATGGGCATGATGATGAGACGGATGAGAGGGTAGTGGGTAGTGGAGTGGGTGGGTATTAGTGGTGGTGGTGCCTGATGGTTCTTTTGCTTGTTCTTTCCTTGTTTTGTTTCTTTTCTTTCTTTCTTCCTGACTGTACTTACGGACTTGACTTACCCACCCGTTGGACTGTTGGAGCTACACATACTTACGTACCGGTTGGTAAACGAACGAGCAACGAACAAACCAACGAACGAACGAACGACGACTCGGCTTCTTTGATCTTTTTCTTCTTGTTTCCTTTTTGCGAAACGGGAAACGGGACTTCTTGGCTTGCTTTCCGTGAATAGAGCTTCTTTACCGTGTCTTCATCACCATCCATCCATACCTACCCGTTACAATCAATAGCCCAGCCAGCCCACCATGTCATCCCAAGCCATCGCAATTCCTAAGCGCAAGGGCAAACACGCCGCCGCTGTGTCAAGACACTCTGTCGATTCCTCCTCGTCTTCGCGCTGCACACCTAGCTCCTCGTCGTCGTCGGGGTCCGCATCGGCACATACCCCCTCCTACAAGTTTACGCCGAGCGCGAACCGCTTTGATTATGGGAGCTATGGGAGTAGCAACAGCAGTGCGTCGAGTACGCCTTCGAGCAGCCCCGGCATGCGGAGGAGGGAGAGTCTAATGTCTGAGGCTTTTTCCAAGGCAGAACATACGGTTATTAATGTTGGGGAGGATGAGTGTCCGAGATTGGTATGGTCTCTCATGGGCAAAGTCTGAGGAACATGTGTATGCATATGTATATGTGCTAACGGGGTGCAAATGGCAGATTACTTGTGTCAAGGCGAGTCAGGGATTCGATTGGAATCAGGGTATGTGTCTTGTTTTTCCTTGGTCTTCCTCCGATCTTTGATGTCCTTTTTTTTTCACTGCTTTTGGAGGAATGTACCTAGCTGATATTGTCTAGAAATCTTCCTCCCCTCGTACGCAGACTACCACTTTGATGATCTTGAACGAAGGCAAGATCCCGTGCAGGATATCATTCTTACAGAGGAGGAGATTAAGAATATGTTTCCTTCATAATGGGTGCTCCTCCCTGCAGTGTAAAGGCAGAGAGAGGATGGGCTTCTGGGTCGTAGATGGGCATGTGTTGGACGTTTTGGCAATGGTGTCTTTGGGAATAACGCGATGTGGACGGCATATCGGATATGGACTGGGATTGGGGCGTTTCTTGTTTGGGTTTATTTTGTTCCGGCTTGCGTGTTGGGCAACGCCTTTCTTTGTACATACATGGGATGGGGGCGTTTGGGCAGGTATTTCACTCGTTGCTCGGCTGAGCCTTCATAGATAGATTACATACTTCTGAATTGAATACTATAGGAACCTAAGCTACTATGAGTCAATGTGCATAGCTGTATTTGGTCTTAATTATTAGTGTTATTTACGCAGCCTTGCTTAAGGGATGGGTGGAACAGATAGCTCGGCCAGCTAAGCCGAGGTGTGTGTGGGGCATCCCTTATCGATTAGCAAGGGAAAGTCGCGCTCTCGCGGTTCGTGTTCCGCAACACTCAACAACACAAACAAACAAAAGACCACAACAAGAAGAGACGACCAGTATAGCACCAACGACATCACGAGCAACAAGCGCTGAGGGATTCTGACAATCGGATATCTAAATATATTGCGTAATCCACGAGGTCAACAAAGCACGAGCACAATCGCGCACCATCCCTACT
This sequence comes from Pyrenophora seminiperda CCB06, assembly GCA_000465215.2. Classification (NCBI taxonomy): domain Eukaryota; kingdom Fungi; phylum Ascomycota; class Dothideomycetes; order Pleosporales; family Pleosporaceae; genus Pyrenophora; species Pyrenophora seminiperda. The sequence goes on from KE747829.1 coordinate 348,115, forward strand.
ATACACCACAGACACACACACATATATATACACCATGGAGTCTGAACACCGCAAAATCGAACTCCAATCCCCCTCTGACCTCGCCTACCTCACCTCAAAAATCCGCACTGCCGCCCGCCAAAAACTCGACCTCCACCTGCCCCCCGTCTCCGACACGAGCGAGCCCGACGAACTGCGACGCAGCGTCGAAGACCTCGTTGAAGCCTTTGTCGCCCAAGTCCTGCAAGGCATGCGCCAAAACATCAGCATAAACGGCATCGACGTGGTCGCGCGCGGCCGCTCCGGCGACGAAGTAGACGAGCGCGGCGAGAAGATGGAGGGAATCGTATCTGCCGCCGACACAGAGGGCGAGTCGCTCGTTGAAAAGGAAGAGTTTGAGCCTTTTGACGATAAGCTACGGGGCCAGTTGTCGAGCACGGTGGCGAGGCGCGATGCGCTTATTGCGAAGATTTCGCAGCATAGGCGGACGACGTCCAAGGCGGCGGCGGAGGCGTTTCAGGAGCGGTTTGAGCGGGAGAATGGGGAGGTGGCAGGGAGGATTGGGGAGATGGCTAGGGGCGCAGAGGTGCTGGGCGTCGGGGATGTGGCGGGTGTGGAGGCGGGGGCTAGACAGGAGGAGGTGGAGAGGAATTGGGAGAGAGCGGTTATGGGGCTGCAGAGGTTGAATAAGGGGTTGCCTGAGACGAGGGCGCGGTTGGAGAGGGCGGGCGAGGTGGTGGGGTATTTGGGGAGGAAGTAGGTGGTGCGCGGTTTGGTTTGGGGGTTTGAAATTGGCGTTTGGTGGAGTCTTTCATGGACATGTTTTCTTGTTGTGGGATACCCATTGGCGTGTTTGTGAAGGCATTGGATTTTGTTGCTACCCTATCCGCATATAAACACCTCTGACCATTTTCACGCTAGATGTATGAAACCCCCGTGAATCTTCACATTCGTGACCATAACGGAATTGCGACTGGGTAGACGGAATGCTACCGTACAGATTACAAACTGGTGCGCCCATGCTCAGTAAGAACCTCCCACCCTACAACTTCCGATCCGAACCGCCCGGACGAACTTCATGATTACTCACTACGCTTGTAACAAACACTTACAGTAGTGCCATCTCAGCTAGCTTTTAAGTCCCACTATCGGCATCGCGGCAACCTACCTATTCTTCAACGCGTCAGGTTTGCAACGACGCTACGTCATTGGCTTCCGGAATTTCCCTCCGCAAGCACCCGAAATCGTTAACGCGTTGCTGAAAGAAAAAATAAAAATAATAAGTAGTTTAGAAACCATGAACCCATGGGAAAGTTAGCAAATTGTTTTCAATTGGAAATCATGGTTTGCTCCACGCCTTTGTTAAGGTTACCGCTTGGGGTCAGGGAGATGGTGTCGAGGTCGAGTGGTGGGTTACATGGTAGGACGAGCGCGTTGGTAAGAGGAAACAAGGTCTTGTTGGAGCAGAGAAGAGCTATTACGATTGAGCAGTTGGATAAGGGTCGAAATGGTATGTTTTGAATCAAGTGTCGGGCAGCAAAAATGAAGGAACTGCGACACGATTATCATGGTAAATATACCAAACAACCAAAGGCTAACCACACCAGATCGCGAGCGCGTCGTCGTCCTAGGCTCAGGCTGGGCCGGCTTCACAGTCGCCCGCACGCTCGACCCCTCCAAATACCAGGCCCTAGTCATCTCCCCACGCTCCTACTTTGCCTTCACTCCACTGCTCGCCTCCACCGCAGTCGGCACGCTTGAATTTCGGACTGCGCTCGAACCCGTGCGAAGTCGACGCCAAAAAGTCGAGTTCATCCAGGGATGGGCCGACGATGTGGATTTCAAGAACAAGACGATTACCGTGGAAGAAGCCGTTGATGATGCTCGCCAGGGTGTGGTGGCGCTGACGACGGACCGGCATGCGGGCGAAACGCCCCAGCAGCGCAGTGAGCAGAGAAAGAAGGAGACCAAGACGGGGAAGCTGTTTGATGTCAAATACGACAAGTTGGTCGTTACCGTGGGCTGCTACAGCCAGACATTCGGCACCCCAGGCGTCAAGGAACACGCCTTTTTCCTCAAAGACGTAGGCGACGCCCGCCGCATCCGCAACCGCATCCTCGCATGCTTCGAAGGCGCCGCCCTCCCCACCACCTCCATCGACATGAAGAAACAACTACTCAACTTTGCCGTCGTGGGCGGCGGACCCACGGGCATCGAGTTCAGCGCCGAACTTCACGATTTGATCACTGAGGATATGCGCAGGCTCTACCCAGATCTCATTCAGTACCACAACATCACCGTGTATGATGTTGCTGACAAGGTACTGCCCATGTTCGATATGAAGCTCGCGGATTACGCGATGCAGAAGTTCAAGCGTGAGGGTATAAATATCAAGACGAGTCATCATGTTGAGGAGTTGAGACCGGGGGCGCCTGCTGAAAGGAGTCAGTCGGATGATGTGGATGATTATCATTTGTATACGCTCAAGGTGAAGGAAGAGGGGGAGATTGGTGTGGGAATGTGTGTTTGGAGTAAGTTCATTAGCGATGCCGTCCCATCAAGAAGTAAACGACTGACAACCCCCCTCTCCTCAGGCACAGGACTCATGCAAAACCCCTTTGTCGCCCACGCCCTCTCCGACGTCCGCGAAGCCCCTACAAACCTCCACATCCCACCGCCTACTACTACCGGTACCTCCAACCCAGCTACCGTCTCTCCTCCCGCGAGCGTAAAATGGATTGTCAAGAAAGATGCGAAATCAGGGTCCATAATAACAGATGACCATCTCCGTTTAAAACTCGTTCCTGAATCCTCCTCCTCCTCTTCCTCCTCAGACAACAAAATCTCAGCCATCCACCCCGACGTCTTCGCCCTCGGCGACTGCGGCATCATAGAATCCACCTCCTACCCCGCCACCGCACAAGTCGCTTCTCAAAAAGCCTTTTGGCTCGCTAAACGCTTCAACAAAGGCGACCTCAACTCTGACATTACCCCCACCTCCTCCTCCCCCACCGCCACAACAACAAAAGGCTTCACATACAAAGACCTCGGCACCCTCGCCTACATTGGCAATTGGAACGCCTTGTTCCAGGGCGGCGGCAAGTGGGGCGGCAGACTACAGGGCTATGTAGCGTGGATTATTTGGCGGGGAGCGTATTTTACGAGGACGGTGAGTTGGCGGAATAAGGTGCTTGTGCCGGTTTATTGGGTTGTGAATTGGGTTTTTGGGAGGGATATAAGTCGGTTTTGAGAGAGAAGGGGAGGGGGAGGGGGGTCTGTATGTCTCTCTTTGTGTGTGTGTGTGTGAGGGAGTGTAAAATGGCGGATTGTGTATAAGTTTTTGGTCGAAATCACAACTAAATAATATATATGATATGATACTCGTTAAAATTCCCCTTTACAACGTATACACTTCTAGCCAAGGGGAGCGCAAAGGGGGTTTCATTGCAGAGTCAATAGAGTTAATTGGCCCTGATTGGAAGAAAAAAAACTGTAATGTTTAAATTAAGTTCATTCTACAAGCTGAGTAGCTCCTTCCTGCAGGATCGAACAACACGACCATATCATTTCGATTATGAAGCTGTAGATAGCCAGAACAAAACACAGCCAGCCATAGCCTGTGTAGCGTAAGCCCGTCCAGAGATTCCGCGAAAAACAGAACAAAGCCGACCGACCAAGAGCATCAGGGCGTCTGTTGTTCCCATCGGATAAGGATAAGTAGGCCGTTCTGACGTGAAGTGAAGCTACTTCGATTCGGACACCTAGCCGAGAAAAAGGGGTTAGGATAGGGAAGGGGGTAAACGATATGAGGGAGGGGCTGAACAGGGAATGTGAGCGAAGAACCCGGTGTAAATGTATTAAGATTCGGTTTGTGATATCGTAGGGTACTAGGTAAAGAGTATAGAGATGGAGACGTGTCTGTAGTAAAAGTAGCCATGTCGTTTATATCGTTTACTTTCGGTGTTTGATCGCATTCAGACACCGCCCGTCGCTACTACCAATTGAATGGCTCAGTTCGGCCTTCAGACTGGCTCGATGAGGTTGGGCAACGACCACCCCAAGCCGAAAAGGTGGTCAAACTCGGTCATTTAGAGCAAGTAAAAGTCGTAACAAGGTCTCCGTAAGTGAACCTGCGGAAGGACTGAAGCAGCGAGACGGGGGTTACTCAGGCAGGTCTTCCCACATCTGGAAAGCAAAGCGTCCATCTGACTTCCAACCAGCTTTGTAAATGTTACCCAAAAGAAAAGGTTTTCAGAGTGAGAAATTGGTCATGCCAGACGGTGTATCCCACAGCGCATCCCAGGAAAAGTCAAAAGCATTTGGATCGAGGATGTCCGAGAGCAAAAAGGAAGCATCGTCAAAGTTGGGCATGGGCTGCATCTCATTGCCGTTGCTGCTATTTGCAATCACATTCGCAAGTTCTGCCTCGTGTGGTTGTGGTGGTACCTCTCGTGCGTTGAGGGACGCAATTTTTGATACCGAATCGGCGCATCTTTCCAGACAGTAGTTTGCAATATCCCACTCATAGTTATCCCGCGCATGCTTTATATGCGCTATGAGACTTTCAAGTCGCGCGACGGACGTGTTGCGTATCTCTGGGTCCTGTGTCTCCACCGTGCACCGTAGCGACACGGTGATGGCGTGTACCAAAAGGTGTGTAGCGTAGGGCAACCAGAAATCCAGGAATTGGGTTTCTCTCATCGTAAGTATGAAGTCAAGAACGGCCGATGATGCGATGCGCAGCTGGTCCATTCGGTTGCGCCCAATGCTGCCATCTCCGTCAAGGACAGCTGCGCGGAAGATTACGCGAGCGAGTACTAGTCTGATGGAGAGAAAAGAGAGCCAGAGCATAGGTGTGCCCGGTCGGTTTGGCAGAGGAAGCCATTGAGGAAGTTGTACTTCCAAGTCGTTGAGCTCGCCCTTGAAGCGATCGATTTCTCGAGCAAGCTGCAGTCGGTCTGGATTGATCTGGTAGATAAAAGGAAGAATTTCTGCAAGGAGCTCAGTGAGTTTACACAAATGTATAAAGCACGCGGTTGCTTGTTTCTGCTGCGGGTTCGCCTTGCTACCGATAAGTGAGCCGATGGTTGGACGTGGGACGTCGTAATAGCCATTTGAGATGTAGGGAGGCCCGCCATACGCGACACTGGACCACTGGTCGGTGATGAAGACACACCACCAGAGTCGCACTCGAACTGATTTTTCATTCTCAGTGATGTTCCACTTTGACGGATCTCGGTGAAGGCCAAAAGTCTGAGCCAATGATACCGTGCGTCCGCACAGGGTGATGTTGCCGATGATGGAGACTGAAGGGCGCCCGACCTGATCGAGAACGGCAGCCTGAATGGTGGACATGCCAGGGCTGAGAAAATCCTCGAGTGTCGCTGCAATAGCCTTATTCCATACGTAATATGAGTTCGGCTTGGGATGCATCTTGAGAGTATCTGACTTTGTCCAATGTGGCGACGCAAGCGCATAGATGACGCACAGCAAGTTCTTTGGTACTCTGGTGTATTGGCCCGTCCGTAGAATTTCACACATTCCGTCGTCTAAAATGGGAAAGTGATAGTGGATCTGACTGAAGTATAACTCGACGACTTCTCGGTTAAATGGGCCCATAATCTGCTCCACGATTTCCAGTTGCTCCCTTCCACAGCCACTATTAGGTGGTAGGCCAGCTCGGAATCGTGGTACAGTAAGGTACACGACTGGGTCTTTAGCATCGTGTAAAAGCGTTTGATAGCTAGATGATTCTGTTTCACCGCCTGCTTTTCGATGCTGCGAGATGTGTCGGTTGAAGATGTCAACGTCTTCAGCAAGATGTGGCGCAAGCATGATGGAAGCGGAAGGATTATTGGTGGTTTTGTGCAAGATGGGAGCTGAGCGGGGTCGAGCAGGGCTATCTTCAGGCTCGCTATGCCGGCGCTTTGAAAGTTTGCGATGACTACCCTCTTCTGTGGGAGAGCTGGTAGTTGAGCCCTCGACATACTGGCATTTCAATCGTCTTTCTCGGCAAGATAGGCATGGCTCTCCGGGGATGTCGATGTGACAACGAATTTTTCGCGAACGGCATCTCGTACAGGCCGGTACTTTGTGTGAGCGATACGGCCTGGTCTGGATGGGTGCGGCGCTGGCCATCAAAAGAAAGCTTAGTATGTATGTCGATCTATGCCTTGCCCTAGGGTATCGGATGCTCGGGACAAGTACGTGGTGCTACAATGAATATAGTAGCTGCAAGACATAAGCACTAATGGCGACAAGTGATGGCAACTGCTTCACGGCGTCTTGGTGATAGTGTTCATTTCACTTGCACGGTGAAGTTACACAGATGGACGGAATGGAAAGAAGAGGTTGAACGATGACTGGACGCGGGTACCGGTAGCGCGCCAGCCAAACCCACCTGGGCAAGCACGCAAGGTCTCGGCCATGACCCCGTCCTCACCGCTACCAGTAAGCTTCAAGCAGGCCACATGAACACCAACACCGGCGTATTGTTCAAAGGCATATATGCGCGCATGTTCTTTCCGCTTGATGAAATTATTTTGACATTTTCATCTGCAGCAAAGCATCGTGATGCAATGAGCGAATTATGAGCCTTGGCCTACTTTGGTTGGGATTGGGAAGTCGATGCGATAATAGAAGGGTGTTGAATATAGCGGTGCGGTCATACACCCTACAGCTATAGAGGGTGATGATGTATGTACATGCGAAATGCTTCTGTTGATGTGCTGCAGCGATATTTTGGTTGGAGCGTGGTGTGCCTATCTATGCAACTGCTTACTACCCGATACGATCAGCAATTTGGCTGATAGCTTGCAACATGACATGGCGTGATATGGTAGATAGTACTCCGTACAAGCGAGTGATTGTCAAGATGTTACGCAGTAACTACAAAAAATTGGTGATACAAGCAAAAGTCGAGGCGTTCGGACCCGTAAGAGACGGCATGCGCATTACATATGTAAGTATGTTTAAGACTGTCCACAGGCAAAAAGAATGCCTTCGGCCAGAATTGAACTGACGACCTCGTCATTACCATTACTAGTGACGCGCTCTACCACTGAGCTACGAAGGCGTTGTTTGATGACTAATCATATCAATGTTAATATATATATACTCAAAACATATTGTTGGTGCAGAAGGTTGCCGCCAGAAGAAAATCAGCTTCTGGTGTTGCGTTACTGTAAAGGCTAGCGCGATCTGAGGACGGCCCCCAGACTTTTCATTTGACATGGGTTAGGACGGGGCTTCCCTGGCCAAGTCGTCCTGCTCGCCCTTTTAGTGGGGCTAAATCTGCCGATGAGCTGCGCGTCGATGATCGTGTTTTCGTGTTTTGCTTCTTGTGGATGAGGTTGTCCGAAATGCGTAAACGGCCGCTAGTTGCCCATTGTTTTTGGCTGCTGTATTTGAAGTCGATGCTCTGTGGCACGTGTGGGTAGGTATAGGTACGAAGCCCGAGCACGCGACAGCGGGAAGCACTTGTTGCATACAACATACATAACTATAGTGCCCGTGTTACCATCGGATGAGGCGCTGCGGTGCCAATCAGCGATGACGTGCGAAATTGCGACTCGACGGTCTTCCGGCCCCAGGAAGCATCCAAGGCATCTCCGTCTGCAGCTTGCCCGCAATTACCGGAGGCGCAGGCTACACCTTAAAACTCGCTATAACGTCAACGTCACTTGTTTGACAGTCTATGGACGTCGATCCGGAATGTCCCAATGCGCGGATTGGGTGGCTTGAATTGCGTGAATCGATAGTTGATGGCAGGACTGCACGAGCAGGACGCACCAGCCACTTGGTCAATAGTGTCTGAATCGTCGGCCACAAGGCGTCAAGCCGTATTATTTCGCCACATCAAACACGATAACTCTCGATAAGGGGCCAGCACTGCTATTGCACGCAGCAAAACGCAGAGAGGAGACAAGAAATAGACACGGGCGTCAAACACACCAGGAAATTAGATGACGCGCCCAATCAGCACCGCCGAGTACCTGCGTCTTAGCTCAGGCTAATGCCTAGGACGGCATGATGAACGCCTGCACGGCTCAATCGTCAAGGTGGAGGTTCGGCCTTGTCAGGCACGCGGGCGTTTCGAGCTTGGCCACCTACCGTTTGTTGCCCTGCATCCCGTCTCTGCCGCCGCGCCTTACTGCGCTCGCTGCCTCGCTGCCGCTGCTCACTCTCTCTCACCTCGTCACCCCGTCACCTCGACGCTGTCTCTCTAATTCCTCTCTCACGACTCTCGCTATCCCTGCGGCCAGGTTGTCGTCTTGTCCTTCCTTCACCGAGCACAACCTGCTGCATTTCCACTCTTTTACGCCTACAATACTACAATACTACAATACTACAATACTACAATACTACAATACTACAATAGTTACACACTCTTTTCTGTCTAGTGCCTAGTCCACCAACCCTACCCTACCGACAACCACGCATTCCACCTTCGACGCCTAGCCCGCCGTTACCGCATTCCTTGCAGCAAAGCCGACATCCCTTGAACCAACTCGTAAATAATCCACCTCCTGCGTGTAATACGTAATTGCGCTCCATCCGAGTAATCTGTTCCAAGAGCTGGCGACTGTGAATTGCGCCCCTTCGACTACGAACAAAAAACATCACAACCTATAATTCCCAACTGCTGGCCGACCGCTGCCTCACCGAGCCCCACAATGCACGACATGGTACACGCACATGCACGGTCGCATCTTGTACAACGACAACGCAACAACCCTCCTGTTGACGTTGTCACGGATATCATCGTAGCTACTATATTCGCACCACCGGACGAACCAGTCGAGACCCCAAGCGCTGTTATTCTCCCTCCGCCTGCTACACGTGCGCGCCAGAGCACTACGTCTGCCGACGATGACGAGCCTCAGCAGACTGCCAAACCAACTTCCACCGCGAGGAAACCGTCTTCTGCACAACATGCGGAGAGCACTCTGCTTGTGGATGAGACTTCAACCGCCGGGCACTCTCTCAAGCCAGCCTCCACTCTCATGATGGCGACCAAATCACCCATGCCGAGCCTTGCTTCATCCATTACAGGCCTTGCATCTGCTACAGCCGCCATTTCTGCGAGCGCCTCCTCTACCGCCTCTCCAGACTCAGAAAGCGGCATGTCTACCGGTGCAAAGGCCGGCATTGCGCTGGGCATCCTTCTATTTGTGTGCGCTATCCTGACTGCTATCTTGCTCCTGTACCGCCGCAAGAAGAATCAAATGGCTTCGGCAGCCGCTGCCAAGGAAAACGAAAAGACCGAAATGTATAATGCACCTGCCCCTCCGCCTCCCCAGCTAGTCACCACCCCGGCTTCGGCTCCTAGTGTCACTTCTACACGCACTGCCGCCAATGCACCACGTCTAAGTCTGCGACCCGTCACCCAATTCGACCCAGCCTTCAACGAACAGCAGGCCAAGACTGGAGGAAACTTGCTTGCTGCCGGTGCTGCCGGTGCCGCCGTCGGTGCTGCCGCTGCTCAGTCAAACAACAACCTTTCTCCGTCTGCATCAGCTGAACGACCGGTGAGCGCTTGGGAGCGACGTGGCGCCGCGAATGCTCCTACTAATAATCCGTTCAACGATCCTGATCCGCAATCTGCACTCGGTTCCCCTAATCCTTTCGGAAACAAGGCTGCTGTCGATTCTCAGCAAGCTTTAATCCCTGACTCGCCTCCTAATACTTCTCCGCTCAACTCAGCAGTGCACTCGTCCCAGCCCAGCACTGACTCCGCCAACCCTGCCGTTGCTGCTGCTGTCGCCAGCGCCGTCACTCTCGCCGCAAAAACAGCCCCCAGCCCGCCTCCCAAGTCTGATCTCCCATTGCCTCCGTCAGCTGCCGCCAACGCTGCATCTGGCCCGCCGAGCCCAGCATGGACTGAGAACATCCCCGCATCTCCTGGCCCTGCTCCCGCTGGTCCCCCTCCTGTTGCTGGTGGTATGGCTGGTGGTATGGCTGGTGGTGCTGCCCCCCCTAGCCCCCCTAGTCCTAACAACGTTCACCGTGTTCAACTTGATTTCAAGCCTTCTATGCAAGACGAACTCGATCTGCACGCCGGCCAGCTCGTTCGCATGCTTCACGAATACGATGATGGATGGGTACGTATTTGCCTTTTTGTCTACTCATGCATACAACACTAACGTAACCAGGCTCTCTGCATCCGCATGGACCGCTCGCAGCAAGGTGTTGTTCCCCGCACATGTCTTTCCAAGCACCCGGTTAAGCCACGCAACGGTCCCCCTCGTCAAGGCCCACCACCGCAAGGTGCCATGCGCGGCCCCCCTATCCGCTCGCCCATAGGACCCGGCGGTGTACCTCAGCCACGTCCTCTTTCGCCTGGCAGTGCGATGAGCTCACCTTCCGTATCCCAAGGCCCCGGTAGCCCTGGGCCCCGTCAAATGTCTCCTCGTCAAATGTCACCCCAACAGCAGATGCAAAGCCCTCGTATGCGGTCCTACAGCAACGCTCCTCCCCCAGGTTCTCCACGTGGCCGCTCAAACAGTAACGCTCCTTATGCCGGACCCCCGCGCTCCATGTCACCCAGCCCCTACGGCGGCGGACCTCAGATGGCTCCCCCGCCCCAGGTGGACGGCCGTCCACGATCAAACTCTGCCAGCCAGGCTGGTAACCCCCGCCGAGGCCCAGCGCCGGGCCCAAGCCCCATGAACCCCAACCCCGTGGCCGCTGGTGCCGCCCCTCTTGCTCCTATTCCTAACCGGAAGCCGGTCCCTGGTTTGGCCATGTAAAGGCTGTTTATCTTGATTGATCAAAGACAGGTGCTTTTTTATGAGGAACGTTGTTTTAGCGGTTTCCTATCATCATCCATCAACTCCATATGTAGTAGTATCTGTGTTCGAATTGTGTGTGATGCGAGGAGGAGGAGGAGGTTATTTATCGTGTCCTTGTGCCAATCTTGTGCAAATAAATGCTCTTTCCCCGCCAGAAACCTGCTGGTCGCTTGGTAGTTTTTGTCCTTTTTTCAATTCGTCTAGTGGGGGTGTCAAGTCCTTCTTCTTCTTCTTCTTCTTCTTCTGCTCCTCCTAGGGAGAAAAGAGCCATTTCTTTTTTTTGCTCTTGCCTTTTGACCTACAGGATGGGGAAAATTTTTGTTCTGGCTTTGTAGGAGTAAGTAGATGAAAGATTTTTTGCTCTCACTCCCACTTCTTCATACCCTTTTACCTTTTACATATTATCTGGGGTTTTCTGATTGTTTATACCCATTCCCCCCCTGAAGCCCGAAAGTGCCCTGCCCTTTTGCTAGCTATGCTATCTCCAAATTTAAATCACTGACTGGCTGATCACACGACTTGGCCATGTTTTATCGTTCGTTCGTTTGACACTGAAAATAAAACGCTGTTTGGGCGAGAGATATGGGATGGGGCAGGAGGTATGAGGCAGGAGGTAAGGCAAGGGCAAGGGTGTGGATGGGGGTGGAAAGTTTTAGGTTCTGTGATCTTTTTCCTTTGGGTAATGTCTTGAAGATGTTTACTTTTAGGGTGTTTTTCTTTAGATTTGAAATCCAGACGATCTGAGATTGGAAAATATTCTAGGTTTTTTTTTGGTGCTTTGCTATATGTGTTCTTGGGCTTGTGATGTATTTGTGTATGTGTGCCTGTTGTGGTGTAGTAGCTAGTCACCTGGCCTACGTAGGTAGATGTAAGCTCCGATCGCCTCTTGGTAGAGAGGGCAGCTTCCTTGGATAATTAGACTACACCACGCACTCTCGCTCTTGCCTCTTTGCTTACCACATCCCACCTATTGCGGGTCGAATACCTCCTGCCTCTGCTTGACTTTGTGTTGTGCTACAGTGTGTGCGTGTATATATATATGTATATGTGTGTGTAGAAATCCGGTGTATTCACCGATTAGGCTGTCCCCCTCTTCTTCTTCTCGTTTTCTTTCGCTTGCCTTCCCTTCCCTTCGCTCCTCTTGGAAGGGGAAGTGGAGATCTTCCAGTGGTCACCCACCTGCCTACTAATCCACGAGAAGCACTCAGAAACATGACGAACGTGCAGGGGCAACTACATCTTACGATGGTGATGTCAGTAAATGTTATCATGGCCTGTTGTGGTGGTCTGTCCCTGCTTGCTTGCGACATGCACTTGCCAGTATGGGGAGTACATGTGTCAGAGATAAACATCCGACAAGGCAACTACAAAGGTAGCTATGGGGGATATCCTGCGATATGATAGGTATGTGCGGTACCTACTTCCACGCCGAACATGCCAGTAGAGTAGCTTGTAGCCTGGTTGTCATAGCCGCTCCTGCTACTCGATTAGTGTTCGCATCATTTCTGAACGCAGTAGGTAAGAGCTCTGAGCGGCACTTCCTCGCAAATGTAGTTGGTGAGGAAGTAACGTAGCAGCTACGCAGATGTGCAGCAGTGGCTGTCGGGCCTGCAAATGTGATATAGTCAGCTCCTCCCGTCGTGTTCTCTCTTTTCTTCTTTAGCTATACACGACACGGACCTTGGTAAGTCATTGTTTCTTCTCCTTTCACTGCCCATATCCCATCCAAGCAAGATACGCTACATTGGGATGTTGATACTGCTTCAAAAATGCTAATTTGTATAATCTTGTTGTAGCTAGTTCGAATACAAGAAGATGCCTGACTGGAGCAGTCTTCTGGTCAACATGACCAGCGACCTTCTCTTTGCCTGCGGGACCCTTATCTTCACGGCAGTCTTCGGCTGGTGGCGCGGCTGGAGCTGGCCGTGGCAGAAGGCCCAAAGGCGGGAGTGGTTGTCCGACGTGGAGATGGGCATCAAGGCGGTGGATAGGAAGGAGGTGAAGGATTTGGAGAGGAAGCTGGCGGTGGAAGAGGCGATGAGGGCCAATGATGAAGAAAGGCATCGGAAGGTGGTCGGCCGCTTGGAGGAGAGGAACGGCGACTTGGAGGCAGAGATCTCCAGGCTGCTAAAAGAGTTGGACGAGGCCAAGGCCAGGCCTGGAGTTCCGGTGGTGGTTGGGGGAGAGGTTGAGGTTGGGGTTGAGGTTGTTGGCCCGTCGACGGTCCGGAAGCGGATTCCGTCTTGATTTACGTTTCCTTTTCTACCTGTATCCCCTTTCTTTTGTATCCCTTTTCCTTTTCTTCCTGTATCCCCTTTCTTTTGTATCCCTTATATTCTTATGGGCCTTATCCCCCACCTCCCCGTGGTTAGGCCTGGGGCCACTCCCAATGACGAAAGGGAGTGGTGCAAACGGGGGCTATTCTTATTCACCATCTACGACAACACCGAGAGCGCAGCTCGTCTCAGCTCACGCCTCGATTCTTCCGGTTTGGCGAAGACATCCTGAATGCGCTATCAGCAGTCCCTTCCGCCAAGTCGTCGTATCTTTCAACCGCAGCTGAACTACCTATCTCGGCTTCCGCCGTTCACCATATCGCCTCCCAAGACCACAAAAATGTCTGGGAAACCTCCTCCTCACAGTCTATGTAGTCTGCCGAGACCGCAAACAATCTGAGAAAGCTCCTTCATACAGGCTGTGTTGCCTCCAGCCATGGCCCATGTTTGGACTCTCAACACCTCGCTGGAAAGCCCTGCTGTTACCTATCACGATTACGGCCAAGTCTTTTCCAAACACCGATGCCTAGGAGCACTTCAAACAGACCTTCGCAGCTCGCAAGTCCGTACTGCCAGCCCCAACACTTTCCTCCTGGAGTTCGATGAACTCTTCCGCTTGATCACCCACATTCGCGCTGGAGTCCCTGATGCCAACAAGAATGGTGAACCTCGCCATGCCGTCTCGAAGTAGCGGACTTCGAACTCCGTGCCAGTAGCGGAAGCACACCAAACGAGCTGCGGTAAATTGCAATGCAGCTTCACACCTGGCCGCTACCGCTCATCCGTGAATACCACAACCACAGCCCAGCGTTTTTCCAATAGCTCACACACAACTCAAACTACCCATACAAACAGTCTAAGCTGCGCCTTTGTACCACAGCTACAACGCTCTCCAGCTCTTTCACGAGCTCACATACAAGTTGGGCCATCCATACAAACAGTCTGTATCGCGCCTTATCATTCTGCTGCCCGCACTGCTGCACGTCCTTCCGCATTCGACATCGGTACTTGTCTCCGGATCATGTATGTAATCACTAGATAGCATAGATAACATAGATAGCATAGATAGCATAGATAACATAGCTAGTATAGGTAGCTTAGCTAGTATAGGTAGCTCGTACCGTTTGAGAAAAACCAACAAGAAATTCTAGCCAGTCACTTTTCGTTTACCTTGGTACAGGGCCCCTCTTTGTTGACTCAGGCGACCGTGAACCATGGGTTGACTAGTGCGCTCTCATCAGATGTATAAAACCTTTCTCTTATTCTCTTGATTTCTAATCTTGTTCTATTTTCTCCCAAGTCACTCTAGTTGGATTGAGATATTGAGATATTGCCATCATGCCAACGTTCAGTCTAGGCCCCCGTCTAGGTCGCATCCAAATATCACGTCTTCCTCCTTCACGCACATCACGGCCAAAAAAGCATCAGAATCTACCTCCAACCCCGCCACCAGAGTATGCAGGCAGTGTCGAGATTGATACAAAGTACCACGCTCCATCACAAGCTCCAGAGTATGCAGGCAGTGTCGAGACTGATACCAAGTACCACGCTCCACCCCAAGCTCAACCGCCGCAGTGCAACATCGAGCAGGTGCGTCGCTTCCTTATCGAAATCGTTGCAATAACGTTCGGCGCGAACTTCGATGAGCTGAATGCGGCTCTTTACAATATCCCCCCACCAAGCGACACGAACACTATCCTTTGCGACTCCGAACGCGCAGATCTTCTGGCACAATCGAACCTCGTCCGCAAAGTTCACGGGTGCTTCCTACGAGATGAACAGACGAGGATACATCGAAGAGACGAGAAGAAGCTCTGCGCAACTATCATCCAACCCGTTGAAACTCTCGTGAAAGGCTACGTAGTATGCAAATTCTCTTTGGACGTGATAGGGTGGTACGGCGAACAAGTGCGATTGTCATCTGGTACACGATGGACGTCTACCATCATCGGATGGTGGAAGACAAACCCGTTCCCGTATGAGGACGAAAAGAAACAGGTTGAGGAATCTATGGAATCGTTCTTGCTATTTATCATATGCATTGCGCCTAACGACAAGGTGCACAGTGTGCTACGGGAAGCATGGGACGATTCTCGTAGACGTTGCGGCATGGGTAAGTTGGAACAAGCAAAATATTTGTGGCCGACGAGGCCCAAATATAGTGCCATGGGGAACTCACTACTAAAAATGATGCGGTCAGAGTCTTAGGTTGTCATTGACGGGTCGTGAATCACTCGGTACCGGTAGGTATCGTATCTTCCGTCCGCACCATAGTTCCTACCAATAACATACGACATACCTAATCACCAGCTTCTTATTTGCGTCAGATGTGCCTCACCATTTTTCCGCGACTGCCGAGTTCCGAAGGAGTTGTTTGAGATGTGAAGTGAAATAGCAGTGACTACTCGGGAGGTGATCCACTGCGCCAACACGGCCCCTACGGTACCGAGTACCGTATGGACAGCCTCATGAGTACGCCAACAGCCAGACACCAGAATAATATTATGATTATGTTATTTGTAACCTGCAGCGGCAACTAGACACTACTAATTTTGCTGTAAATCCACTGTTTAGCCCAAGACAAAATACGACGAGCGCGGTTTCGATATCGCCATCTTCCAAGGTTTTTTTCTCTGACGCCCTTGTCCTCTTTTCCTTTGTGCGGAGACAATGTGAAGAGGACAGGAAGTGTTGGGATGGTATCCATCCGGTATAATCCCGGCATTGTTGGGATTGTAACGTACGGTATATCCCTCACTGTTGAGATCCCAACAGTAGGATCCAACCGGTACCGTACCGTACCCACCAGCTCAACCGTACGTAGTGAGCCATTGATATAGGATCACCTAATCAATGACTCAGCGCCAAGGTGAGCTAGTGGGTGGTATATCTACCGGCTCTCGTACTCCTAGACTCCTAATCTCTACACCTAAACTTACCCACCACTGACGTCCAATACGATCTGTGATGAGGTGATACTAGGTGTCAATCCAGCTTACCTAACTAACCCATTACCCGATACTATAGTACTATACAGTTATACCAACAGGAAGGTTGTGAGTTCCATCCTAGCGGCGACTCATCCTTGATTCAGTGCGCTCCTATTGCAGTGAGCGCAATAGAGCGCTTTTAGATGATTACCGCATGATGTTGAAAAATAAGCATTGATGACGTACGGAACGTGGGAACCACAGGGGCCATCCCAGCGCGGATAACTAGTTCCCGTTAGCGTATGTTGGCGATGGTCGAGAGCTCGGGCCTGCCCCTCCACAACAAACAAACTTCATTGCGACCGTCGTCCACACTTCACATCCTCTCTGCTCGAAACTTATCTCTCATGAACACCACCAACATTTCTGAGATAGCGGTCTGGATTGACAGCGTCAGTGCGCCGCAGACTGTGTATGAAGCCTATCCCCTGACTGCACTAGGCGAGCGAGAACTGACTACCTCCCGTTTATCATCTGAAGTCTCCGAAGTTGAGTCACATCAGAGTGGACGCTTGAGCCCTGTGAAACAGCTCCAGTTACTGGAAGACTTTGAAGAACAACCCGTCGTCTTTTGCAATTTCGATGACGACGAGGAAGGGGAGGAGCCCGAAGACGTCACGGTAATGCGCAGAGCCACTCAGCAGTTTGCAGATGGTATTGGAATCTTGGGGTATGATGATATCAATGCGGTCGTTTCCGCCCTGCCACTGATAGATAGGATGCGGTTTCAGTATTCTTGGGCAAACGACCGGGAGCAGCGCTGTTTGCTCGGTTCAATGCCTCCGATAGCGCAGATACGGGACGTTGTGGAGACCGCACGAAAATACGATCATGGATCAGGCGTCTCCGAAGACGAATGGAACTCCGAAGTCCAGCATCCGCTCCTCAAGCTCGCACGCAACACGTCTAAGCACCGACAGACGCTTGACATCCATAATGTGTAAGTCCATGTCATCTTCCTAAGTAGTCATGCACTCAAGGATGTAGGAAAACGGCCCGGATCGAACCCGCATCGCTCGCGCGCTCCACTCTCCCCGGCCGCGTTGTTGACTATGTTGTCGCGCTCAACCCGAGCTCGGCTACCAAGCAAGCCTGGCGGTGCCTCCGTTTGCTTCCAGGTATATCTATAAAGTCCTGGAACCACACGACTCGAGCGCGTCACAATCCCATTGCCATCAACATTGAGACTAAAGGCCCTATGAAGTCATGGACGGACGGCAAACCTCAGATCGCAATATGGACAGACGCGTGGTTGAAACGCCTCGCCCTAATTCGTGGCAATAGTAGCGGGCAATGGCCTGCTGTTCCGCTCCTGATTGCCCAGGGCCATGACTGACACTTGTTGATTGTCTCGAAGAACGACCAGAAAATGACCATCTGGGAGCAGATTGACGTCGGAAGCACAAGGTCGTGTTTTGATGCGATGAAGGTAGTGACAGTCCTCCACTGGCTTATGGATTGGGCTGAGAGGGTGTGGCGGCCGTGGCTCCTGTCATTGCCAAGCTGAAGTTGATACAATGCATCTGACTCCTGCTTTGAAAGTATGTGAACTTCCCCTGTCTCTCATACAACTTTTGAAGAGCAAAGCATATGCCGCGAGTCTACTCGGATTGATGGCTCGCCGACTCTCACGAGCCACATACTGCTATTATATCTCTCAGCTCAGTTCGCTCTCGGTGTTTCTTACCCAGCCAGCGCGCCAAAAGGTGCCATGATAGCTGGTAACTCGACCATGACCACCTAGCCGCCGCACTCCATTTCAGCCTCAATCCATTAGTATCATTCCGAGACGGCGTACTCGGTTCCTTTGGACCAAGCAGACGCTATCATTTGCGCGAGCGCCTGTCACTGAAAGGACTTTGATCATGCAGTCATATGATTCTCACCTCGCACACACAATTCAGTTTTGTCTGCAGGTGCTTTCCACGAACCAAGGGTTCCACTAGGAAAGCTTGGCAGACTTCCTCTTGAGCTTATCAACGAAATTTGTTTGCGACTGGATATTGCATCGGTCTTCTACTTGCGTCAAACCAACGCTCGAGCGCGACACATCATTAATGCACTTCACGAATATCAGATCGTTACTACACACGCCCTTGGCCCATTCTGTGCGCTACTGCGAACACGCTCAGCCTCACACGTTATTTTTGTCAGACTTCTACTGACTTCTCTGTACGCCAATCTGCTCGCTTTACAATATCTAGTACGGCGATCTAGCAAGGCTACTTTCTGTAATACATCCGTACTGATGTTCAGGGTGGTCACCTAGACGCATGGCTGCGTCACCCGTGTAACAATGTATTACGATCGTCTTTCGACCCAATCTGATTGCTCATTAATTCGCGTGTTTGATTATAGTTACATCTGTATTTACCGTAATCGCTCTTTTAATATTCCTTTTGCTTCATCTCGTTGTATATTTCTGGTCTACTATGGAATTTCAATATTTTCATTCGTCATCATAGTCCTAGTATAGCTCAGAATGTGGTTGGACGAAACCATTCAGACAATCCACACGATAGCCCGTGGTCAACTAAGACACGTCCTCGAAATTGGATCCGGAAGTGGCATGATACTCTTCAACCTTGGAAATAGCTTAACAAGCTATACTGGATTTGAACCATCAAGGAAAGCAGTCGAATTCATTACAGAAACAGCCAAATCAATCCCCTCGCTTGCCAATAAGGTTAATATGCACAAAGCTACAGCGGCAGACCTTAGCCATGTAGAACTTCCACTGAGGGCTAATCTGGTCATTCTGAACTCCGTTGTTCAATACTTCCCCAGCCAAGATTATCTTTTCAACGTAATCCAAGAACTGCTTCGTGTCGATGGTGCGGAAATATTATTCTTTGGCGACGTCCGTTCTCATGCACTGCACCAGGAGTTCTTTGCAACCAGAGCGCTCCATATGGCTGGTGAGAGGGCGTCTAGAGAGGATCTGCGACGTATAGTAGAAGATATGCAACAGGTTGAGCGAGAACTGCTCGTCGATCCTGGCTTTTTTACTTCACTAACACGTCGCCTTCCTAATCTGGTCCGGCACGTAGAGATCCAACCCAAGAGAATGAGAGTGACTAATGAACTGAGTTCTTACCGATATACAGCGGTTGTCTACACTCGATCTTGGAACCCGCCATGCGGAGAACTTCAGAACATCCCCGATGAAAATTGGATCGATTTTCAAGCGCAAAACTTAGACCGTGGATCTCTGCAGGAGCAATTGAAGGATGCTTCAAGCAAACATCCTATGGCCATAAGCAACATACCCTTTGCCAAAACCGTCTTTGGAAAATGCCTTTCGCGCTCGCTGAACGACGACAAATTCAGAACACCAATCCATGCGGGATGGACGTCTTTGATCGAACAAGAAGCTGAGCAAATACCAAGCCTGGCTGCCGTTGATTTGGACGAGATGGCGAAGGAAGCAGGTTGCCACGTGCAGGTCAGTTGGAACAGGCAACATTCACAGCAGGGTGGCCTAGATGCCATATTCTACCATCAGCAAGCGACCATCGATGATAGAAAGACCGAGCCAATTTTCCGATTTCCGACTGATCATACGAACCGTCCTCAACAAACCTTCACCAACCAGCCATTGCGACAGCAACTTGTCAAAGAGGTACAACAGCAGTTAGATGAACTTCTCAAACTCCAACTCCCTTCATACATGGTTCCGCAATCTGTTTACGTATTGGATAATTTCCCAATCAACCAAAACAGCAAGGTAGATCGGAAAGCACTAGTTCAAAGGATCAGAACGCAGTCGGCAGCCAGTCAAGACATCATACAGCGAGAACTGACTAGAGAAGAGCATCAAATACAGCAACTGCTAGCCCGAGTCCTCAACATCCAGCCGGATCGTATCAGCCTAGAAGACAGCTTCTTTCAGCTAGGCGGAGATTCAATTGCAGCTATGAAGCTAGTGGCTGCAGCCCGGGAGGAGGGCATTCAATTTACAGTGGCGAATATCTTCCGACAACCAAAGCTCGTCGACCTGGCCACTGTAGCTCAGTTTTCTCAACGAGTAGCTGAAGAAGAGCCGATTCAACCGTACTCATTGCTCTCGCCAGCCCAAAAGGATCAGCTTCTCCATGACATACCTATGAACGCTTCCAATCTGGACAGAAAAGACATTGTAGACATTCTCCCGACGACATGGATGCAGAATTTTTTCATCTCCCGAGGTATCGACATCCGAGGGCTGGCCTTCAACTATTTTTACTTCGACTTGGGTACCAAGGTTGATGCCTCTTGCCTCAGGCATAGTGTCCCCATTCTGGTTCAACAGTTTCCCATACTCCGAACTCGGTTTGCTTATGTTGAAGGAAAATTGTGGCAGGTTGTTCTTCGCAACCCAGACATTCCGTTTTCAGAGTTCCAACTTGACATGTCTCTTGACGACGCATCTGGCACTGTCTGCGCACAAAACAGTCGCGATTCACATCCTCTGCAATTGTCTACTTCTGGTGATCCGTATTTCACACGCTCAATACGACGGCGTTTGTTTCCAATCAATCGTAAGAACGCTTTTTGACATTTACTGTGGAAAGCCCTTGGGCCCTTCATGGGGTTTCCCCGCCTATGTAGCCTATATTCAGAGTACAAGAACAGCCTCAGCGCAATACTGGCGCAAGTTGCTCCAAGGTTCGCGGATGACAACGGCCACCTCATTACTTTGTCCGAAGAACAAGGAGAGCATTGCGCCAGATGAGGTTCGAAAAGAAAGCATCATCAGCATGCCTCGACTTCCAAACGACGTTACTCTTGCTTCACTCGTCAGTTCAGCTTGGGGAAAAGTTCTTTCTCATATCACCGGAGAAGAAGATGTTGTCTATGGACATATGGTAGCAGGCCGCAATTCCAACATGCCGTCCATTGCAAATATTGTCGGTCCTTGTTTGAACATCATCCCAGTTTGAGCACAGGTTCATCCAACAACTACCTCCGCCGAACTGGTCCGTTCAATCAAAGAACAATACATCTCACTAGGAGAAGCAGATTCAATGGGCTTTGATGACATTGTACGCATGTCGACCGACTGGCCAGCCGAAACGCAATTCGACTCTGTGTTCCAACACCAGAACCTGGACGAGCATCCAAAACTGGACTTTGACGGCACCACCACAACACAGCTCCATTGGTTCCAAAATCCAGGTTCGGTACCTGTCATCTTGACTGTGATCACCTTTCCACTCAAGGACAAGCTCAAAGTTTTGGTCTGGGGCAACGAGCAAATTATCACGCCCGCAAACGCAGAGAAGATTAACAAGATGCTCTGCGACATGATCGCGAAACTCTCTGCCTCATTGTAAATGGCAGGTGCAGTGCCTGCAGGGGTATTTGTGGTGTAGGCACGAAGCTCTAGGCTTCAGCCTCGATGCAGCCAATACAGGCCTGGTTCAAGGTCAGCATGTACATATATCTCGGCAAAAGGCTGCAAACGGTCCTGCAAATACATCGACCAGCGTAGAAAGAAATTAGAGGATGGATTATTATTAGAAGAGTACTACGAAAGAGTAGCTAGTTATAGAGAGCTCCCTCGCTAGTGCGCTCTATCAGACATTAAGTCCCTTAGTACACCGTGCATTGTACAATGCTCTTCCAGCGGTAAGCTCTTAGAAGCTCTGCTCCGCGATAGTTTAGAGTTTCCAAGTCATGCCAAAGGGCACGTGTTCTAGTTCGCAGTCTGAATCTTGTCCGGAAAGGTGTGCGTGAACGCGTACGGCAGCAAATTTCGTATCGCCCAACTTTTTGAACCCAATTTTCATTGCCTCTGCTAGCATTGTTTGAGCCCATATGTTTACATCATTCTTGATGTCGCGGTTGTATCCGTAGGGTGTTTTCTGACGACAGAGACTCGTGTCTAAAGTTCGACCGCTGGTTTCCTTTCCCTCGTCGATCCTACCCTCCAACTCGGTGACAAAGTTGACAGCAATATCCAGGGGCACTCGCAGGATATCAAGGCCAGTTGCATCGGCTCTATCGATGGGCAGAGCGAATGGTTCGAGACGATCCAGAGTAACATTGATACCGGTGCTGGTTGGATTTGTTCCGGTAAGAATGACTAGCACAGTCTGCGTCCTCGCTACATCGCGAAGACTGATGCAGCAATCTGGTCCAACTTCAGCTCTTGCGTCACGTCGGTCGCAGACAAGGATAACGGCAGGAAGAAGCGGATGCACCGAATAGTTATCCATACCCAACGAGATGTGCTGTGCTTGGGCACAAAGCGATGAATGTGCCTTCAAGATCTGTGGTAGGCTCGATGGGCCTGTACCTGAAATGCGAACGGGCGCTGCGAAGAAATGGCCAAACTCGATGTTCGGGCTAACAGAGATTCGATGCCATTCTTCATATAAAGCTACAAAGATACCACCGCTCATACAAGTTTTCTCGGGGGCATCGGCAGCACCTATCTGCGCAGACTGAAGCCAATAGAATGCCGTAGGCTTATTGCACATCTCCTTTACTATGTCGCCTACCATGCCTTCGACGTCACGAAGGACAACACGATAGCTGTCGTTGCTAGTCCAAATCAATTTTTGCACCCAGCGGAAGTGTGCCTCTCTCTGGAAGTGCCACGATCGTTTTAGGTCTTCGAGGATGAGCGACTTTGGTAGCTCCTCGAAAACAATCGCGGGATTGCGCCATGGACTGCCCGCCCATGAATTGCTCGTGGAAATTGTTCTTGTAATCGCAGAAGGTATCGAAGGAAGGTGGTGGCGATCCTGTATGCGTTCAGGAGAATTGCGAGGAGACGAAAAGCAAATGAGGCTTTTCGAAAAAGTTGAGTCAGCGCTGGGTCTTCACTTTGGTACGCCAAGCATGGCAACCTGGAAGAGTACCGTGGTACTCTATAGGGACGGAATTTTTATGTTTGTGCGGTACACTATAAGCGATTGCGTTTTAAACGCTTTTATTCCCGTGGCTTGAGGTAACCACCCTTCTTGCAGCTAACAAGGTAACGTAGGGGGGCTTGATCGTTCCATTGTGACTTTCCAGCCATAAGATCTATGCTTTGTTTGCACCACATAAAAGTGCTTAAGAAAACCCGTCACGTGAATACACTATATCACGAACGTTCACTCGCCCAACACCCCTGCTCCAGAAATAATGCCTTTCTCCAATGCAAGTTGACAGCCAGCGCAAGAGACTCCATGTTCTATCCTTTTAGTTTGCAAATCATAGCAAGGTAGAGCACAACACGCTGTGAAAGGGAGGGTTGGTTCTGCGTAGAGTCTCCTTACTAGACCGTAGCTTGAGTTGGTATAATCTCACCATTTTCCTCGCCGAAAGCTAACAACGTTTGCTGCTGTACGCGTTCATGCACAGCTTACCGGACAGGATTCAAATTGTGAACTAGAACATGTGCCCTTTGGTATGACGTGGAATCTCTGAACTCAACATGCGTGATTGGTTAATGTTTTCACGTAGGATTGAGGTGAGGCACACGCTAAGTGCAAAGCGTGAAGTTGGTGTCATTGGCAGTGGCGGAAGGGCTGGTGTGTTTCAAGCTGTGGGAATATCTACTGCATCTATTTGGGGGGGGATGGCTAGTGAAAATCTTGTTCCATTTTCCGATGATGTTATTACTTTGGTGTTTAGACGGGGCCTGAGAGTGGAAGGAAGGAGAGGAGGGGAGAGGAAAGAAGGAAGGTGGGGAAAGAGGAAAGAAGCTACATGACTAATCCGTGAAGAAAGAACTTCTCGGGATAATCCCTACCTCGCGTAAGAAGAATCTTTTGTTTACCACCGCCTTCTAAGTTTTCTCATCTGCACACTGCACCGTAACGTCCGCAGAAATGTCTTCACAAAGCCCTCTTGAAGTTTACGAATCCTCGATTACAAACGGAAAGCAGCTATGCAAGGAGCTAGCAAGTTTCGAAGCCCAACCACCTTTGCCCGCCTCGCTCGCATCGTGCGGTTACAAAGTCCAGTCAGGGAGGTATTGTGTGTTGACGGTGGAAGTGTAGCGTCTGTTGCTGTCTTGGTCTTTATCGCTGGTATCTGCTTCCAGAGTCGGATGACATCATAAGACACCTCTTCGAGAAAGATTGGCCGATTGGGTACGTTCGTCTTCGTAATCCATTCCCACAGGATGCTAAGTTACGCTCCAGCACGGAGAATCCTCTCAAAACAATGCTACTATCTTGCGGCATTTTGATCAACAACCCGACATATGTCGAAGTTCGCTCTTCGAATGTACCAGCACACCGAGATTCCGCTTACAATAAATGGTTTGACCCAGCCCATGGACTCATGGTCTGCAATGAAAATCACAAATCCAGAGATACAAACTCTGGAGACAAGAAGGCTTGGCCATCTGAGGTGCTTTGGCAATCCTGGAAGAGCTCGGCGTTGGAAGCCGGAAAGCGGGCTTCAGATCTGTGCGCAATTGTCCGGCTAAACGTCGACAATGAAGCATCCAAAATTGCTATATGGCAAGCTTCAAAGCATTCGTCGTGTGCAAGAGTCGATCAACTTCACCAGACTGAGTACACCCGCCTCGACAATGGCTTTTACGCCCTTTTGGGAACTCCGAACGGGGCAAGCACAATGCGAATGCTTCGTGACCACCAGACAGAACTTGGATACCGCATCGTCGAGAAGATCGTGGTGTTAGGTAACACAAACCTTATGATGGGTACAGCAGAGACTCGCACTATAGCGATCCTTCTTTCCGATCGTCGAAGCCCTCCATCTCGAATTCCCGCCTTACCTCACAAATCATGCTGGAAAGGTAAACCCTGTTGAGTGCGAGTTCCCCATGATGGGAGTGCGGAGAAATATGACGTAGATGACGTAATGTTGAGAATTCTGTGGGCAAGCACCCCGGTGGGTGTTTGCAGATATAGATACGGGCATATCCCCTCATTTAATCCAACAACTTTAACACCACATTTTCAGTTCACAACATCAAACCCAAGGAACCCAACACTTGTACGGAAAATAACTTATATCTTCATTTCATCCCTCGACTTGGTGGGAAGACACCTCTGGGCGGGCTGCTAGTCACGTCATCCAGCGTACCGCGCTGATCGTTACCTTCTGACGACTGGGCGGAGACATAGCTTGCGAGGGATCGATACAGGCAGTACGATAAGGTAGGGTAGTTGTGTTCGATATGACAGGACATAAGCTACTAAGCAAGTCTACCATATTACAGGTCAAACTTCGGAGTACTGTATGGTGTTCTGGCATGCCAGGCCGCTAGTCGGCTACCGCCTATGGTCACGTGAACCGGGTGAGATTGTCTCTACCGGAACCGTAACACGTAGTCGAAACTTTTGACACGTTACTGTACCTGTATACATGTTATTGCAAATTTGCACGAAGTGTGTATTCTAATAACATTCTGTTATTGTCATTATATACAATCTTTGTTTAGAGTTGGTGGGATAATACATCAGGCTGACGCAGAATTTCTGCAGCAGAAAGGTACTACAACTTACGGTACGTAGTACAAGCCTCTCGACCCCTGTCCACCACCGCCACCGGACCGACGTAGCCCGGTATGTACGCAGAGGCGACAGTGGAGACGAGAGGCCCATTCATGAGCCACTTGAACGGGAGACGTTTTTGAGCATCTCCCGGGGTAGACGGCAGCCCCATATTGATATGTAGTCCAGAAAGGTCAGAAAGGGTAATTCGGGATGCCGATCGTCGCGCCTGCGGGATGCGTGCTGCAGGTGTAGTCTCGAAGAAGCTCATTGGTGAGCGGAAGAACGCGAATGCGGTTGAGGCATACAGGCGTAGTCTCGAAGAAGCTCATTGGCGAGCGGAAGATCGCGAATGTAGTGCACTAATGTAAGGCACTTGAGTGGAGCACATGCTGACCATGTTCCAGGGTTTTAGGAGCGTTGTATTGCGAATTGCCGGATCTTGCTTCAAAACCGCTCATTTCACCATCGTCCCAGATGCTCAGATATATAATCATTAGGTAGCTCCCCCCCTCGGCTGAGCATTTCCACTCTCTCACCAGACATCTGATTACTTGCTTTCCGTGATCTCCCGCCAATCTCACGAAACTTTGCTTTCGCCGTTGCCGTAGCTATACATATCCGTATTCATGGCCGAAAAATGTATTCTCTAAATTCACTTTTGATCATCGTTCATCATTCCATCCTTTCGGCATCACTCGTCAATGTATATATATTCGAAGCCAATGTACTGATGCTTTGATAGTACCGCTACCCACCACCACCGCCACTTCGCCCACCCCGTCATGGTCCAAAGAAGCTATTATATCATTGGCCACCATCTTCATCATGCTGTTACTATCTGGCATCGGAATGGTCTGCAAGCATCGTATCAAACCACTGAACCAGTACTATATGTGGTACGGGTGGCGGAGACAATCTGTCAAAGGTGCGGGTTACATAAGATTGGCAGTGTACGAAGTACAACACACGTCTAATAAGACCTAGATGAAGAAATCGCTTTGGACCATCGCAGATCGAGTGGGTACGACTGGGTAGCCATTACGGATGTAAGACGGGATCAGCAAGAAAGATACACTTCCTCTCTTCGCATGCGGCGGGGGCTTGGAATAACAGAGCGGCGTCTGGGCTTGGCACGTGGGCAAAGAGCTTGATTTTTCAAGCGTGTTCGTGGGGTTGTTCAAAAGTGTTGCGGTGTGTTGCGACTTTCTGTGTCGGCGTTAGCGATATGCATTGGCCTTGGGTTCTCCTGTCTCACCCCACGCCTTCCAGGCACGAACTCTATCCGCGATGTCGGCATGTCGTATTTCTTGTATATTTGGCGAAGCAGCGTTCCCGTAGTCGACCAAGTCGCAGTCGCGATAGAAGGGAAATGGCGCGGGAAGGAGTTGACGGGGTCACTGTACAACCCTTATACAGACTAGTCAAACCAGGCAGTAAGCTTCACTCACTGTAAGCCCTGGGCTTCGCCCGTCCACACGCCCTTCGGGAGGTTACAAAGGGCGTTAAACTACACAAGACACAATAGATGTGGCAACGCGCTGTATACAAAACAAATCTTTTTACTCCAACCAAATATTCTTTCGTAGCTGTTCATTCGTCAAGGCATTGAAAGCTTGCTCATCTAAATCGCGAAACTGCAGCGCTCCGACCCGCCGATACACGCTTGCAATCTGTCCCTTCATCTTCATGACTCTCTCTGATTGCTGCAACATCAGCTTACTGAAAGCATTTAGGCGCCATTCTTGTTCTCTGGACGGTTTTACGCCTGCTTGGGCACTTTTGTATTCATGGTATAGCTGTTCCTGGTCGGCGAACCAGGCAGAGTGTGTGATGAGGAGGAGACCTATACCGGAGTACGTCTGATAAGCTTCGGGGGAAGAAGGCCGGGTTAACTGGGGGCTACTGGTGTTGTGCGAAGTGGCTGATGCGGCGAGGATGAGGAATGCGCATTTTTCTGGATCAATGCCTGTAGTCGCCAGTGGAGTGTCGGGAAAGGCATGCATTTCGATAGCGTCGCTAGACGTTCCGTTCGAGACTTGAAGATGGTATTTGTCCTCTTGCACATGTATCAGTCGTCCATAGTTGATGTTGGTCTTCAGTGCCAATGCTCTGTTCTCCAACACAGGCTCCTTGTCACCTTGCCTGTATTCTTCTTTGACGGTGAATTTGACAATAGCCCCAGTATGATCTGTGACTTTGTACGATCGTATGGCCAGTCGGTGTTGAGGCACAACAGGGCCTTTTACACTTGCCCATGACCAGCTGGGAATATTGGCATCCAGCTCCGGCATTCTCTCACACGATCTGGTATCCCGAACTCTCCAGGCCATTTGCTCCTCGAGCGCCTGGGACCACATACCCACGGCGTATTGCTCTCCCATGAAATCGCGCAGCAACTTCGCGATACTCCAGATTGCAATCGACTTGTCGCCTTGATTGGTGAGATCGCATTCCGTATAGTTTTGTACCGCGGACGTCCAGAAAGTGTAGGAGCTTTCGTTGTCGTTGACACCAGTTAAGGCGTTGGATGAGACCGTGCTTTTGACTAGCCGTCCTCTCCAATGTCGATCCGTGCTCGCTTTGTGGTCGAGGGGAAAGGGAAGACCGGTTGGAAATACCTCGCAGGCTGAGAGCGTACCACAGTCCCAAAATATCTGATGTTTAGTGAAGTGAAGGAGGCGAGGAGAGAGGATGCGTTCTATCAGTTGCTCAAAGTTAGCTTCTGGTCTATTGGAATAGCCTAGCGGAGGGAAAGCTAACAAGGAGCGATGGGTTCTGCTCACCTTGGAAGACCCATCCACGGGAATATATGGGGGAAATTAGAAGCTCTTTTTCCCAAAGATCCGCTGGGACAATCGTCCAAGTTTTCTCTCCTAAACGGTGAGTCGCATTGGTACCCTGATATTTTACCGGAAGTATTTCGTGAGGTATGCGTCTTCTGAAAAGGCCACCATATGCATGCTTTGAGTGCGCTGCAACAATGTTACAATGCGAGTATCGATACACCTTATGCATGAGATCGGCCTCTCTTGCAAAATCACCGAAAGGATCCTGCACAATGGCGAGACTATCAATCCAGATGTACCGCACCTTCAAAAAGCGGATCACCTGTATTGCTTGTTTGAAGTTGGGTGGAAGCTCGTCTAGGTTAATGTCAGTTATCAAGTGCTTTGCCATGTTCCACACGGTGGTGGTAGGAGGCGGCTTCGCTTGTGGTCCCCCCCACGCGTGGCTCAACGTGCAGTAAGGGCCTTTAGCTTTCGTTATTTTGGTATCCACTAAGCGGACAGTATTGTCATCTCCAGTGTCAACATCCAGAAGTCGTGTCGGTAGGAACGAGGCATTGAAGCGCTGGGAGTGCCAAGCTTTGCTGCAGCCTTGATGATCGCGCATGTAAGTTTCCATCCATCTGTTGATTTGAGTCCCCCCGCTGTCTTTTGGATCCGTTGATTCTTGCAAATCCTCAGGCGCAGACACATGCAGATCAGTTCCTGGTAGGAATCGAAAAGGCTTGGTTGTCAGCGTCGGATGAGAAGACCAAAACCGTAGCATCATCGATCCTCTGAGCTCTCTGCCGCGTGGCAGTGCTCGAAGTGTCCAGTGATATAATGGCCAGTTTTCAGTTCTTAACAGGGAGCCTCCTATGTTGGCGTAGAGCGAGGAGCAAAATGTGCATTGGTTTAAAGCAGTCTTTGCACCATCGGTTAAAATACGGTGTTGGCCAGAGGATGCAGCGGACTCTAATATGTTACTCACGCAAAATCCGCACACTCGCATTGGCGACCGAGTGGCTGCTGTATCCGTCTGCGTGACTTTTCTTTCAGACTTGTGGTCCGGAAAGACAGCTGGAGCCATTTTCAGTACATTCTCGTCGCATAATCTCGTGATTGAATAGTCTACCAATACCATCCCATCTACATCTATCCCATGCCCATTCATTCACATGCAAATCCATCTTAACCCTTTCCAGACTCCCAAGCAGAGATGCCCACCCGCCCAGGTTTGCCAAAACCAACCAATCCAGCCTTTTACAAAAGCGTATCCCCCAGCGCACACCTTACAATCGAGACTCCCGCGCGAACGGTATCTCCCGCGCCCTCGGCATCCAGGCTAGGATTCACCTCTACGAGATCGAGTGCAATCAGCGAGCCCGTCTCAGCCACGCACTCTGCGATGAAGTCGCCCTCGCGCAGCGTCAGACCGCCGCGGACAGGCGTGCCCGTGCTGGGCGCCCACATGGGATCTAGAGCGTCGACGTCGAAGGAGAGGTGGATTGGGGTGTCGCTTCCGATCCAGCCCAGGGCCATGTCCATGACTTTGCCGATGCCGTGTCTGTGAAGCCTGATTAGCTTCTGCCTACATTACATTGCCCCAGAACCAAAACAAGAAAAATTAGAAGAAAAGGAGGATCAAGCAACAACGTACCGATCAATATCATGCATAGAAAACGCCTTGATACCATGCTCCCTCAAAATCTTCTTCTCTCCCTTATCAATATCCCTCAAGCCAATATACACCAACTTCTTCGTACTAAGCCGATGCTCCTCCTTAATCCAGCCAAACACATCCTCGCGCTCCTCCGTCGCCAGACCCGTCAAAAAACTCACCGGCATACCATGGATATTGCCCGAGTCAGACGTCTCGGGCGTATTAATATCGGCGTGCGCATCGACCCAAATAACAGCAATATCTTTACCCAGGCGCTCGCGCACCGCTTTTGCGGTCCCGGAGACGGTGCCGATGGCGATGCTGTGATCGCCGCCGAGGGTGAGGACGAGCTTGCCGGACTTGGCGTGCTCGTACACTTGGTCGCTGACTTGTTTGGTTACGGCAGAGGCGAACTTGGGACGCTTCATGCCGCGGTAGTCGGGGTCGTCGGCCGGCTGCAGCTCCGTGTAGGCGTGCACTTGGCCGTCGTAGGTGACGTTGAAATCCAGCTCTTCTTCTAGTTGCTTGATGAGCCCGTTTTCAATCAGCGCCATGGGCGCCGCGTCGACGCCGGCTTTGGGCTGGAGAAGGTGTGTGTTAGGGACGGTTGTGTGGTGGTGTAATGTTTTCTTACCTGGCCGCCGCTGAAGCCGACGGCAACGATGCCCAGATCGTGCCTGTTTGGCAAGAACTTGGGCTGTATTGTGGGAGCGGACGTCATCTTTGCTGTTGAAGTTTTTGTCAGCAAAGCAAGGTCTGTGTATGGGTGCGGAGTTGGTAATATTGTTCTTTGTTTGTTGTTCATCCCTCCCACAACGTTCAAGGAAACAACGATGCAAAAAGCAAAAAGGTAAATCACACCACAGCTACTCCGTATTACCCTGAAATCAACTTACCTTTCTGTCTTCAAGAGCAAAAAAAAAGCTTCTACAAGACCCTGTTTCGAAAAGAAAAAATAATCCCGTTACAGAAAAACGTTTTCCTTCTTCTTTGGCACGCGCAACACGTTGAAATGCAACTTCACACAGGAGGCAGCACAAGAAGAGAGAGAAAATGTGTAAAAACTACCAGCCAGATAAGCGGCGACCTGGCCTTTTTATCTCTGGCGGCAAGCTCGCTTCTTAGGTAATTGTATTGTCGTTCCATGCTGGCACCATCGTGTGCACCTGTACTTAGAGGAAGAGACATCGTCAATTTTATCACTTAGGGGAACACGTTAGGGTTGACCGACCACACCAACACGCCCCCACTACAAGAAGGACGAAGGCTCCATTGTGCACGTTCCCCACCAGAACCGATTAGGGAGGTGCGCTGCTGCGGCCGACTTTACGGTGACCGCACTGCATGGGAAAGAATACATACGTTTCAAGTACCCTTTCTTATCCTTTTGCAAATTTCAGATGTGAGGTCAGTTACGCTTCCAATGCCCCAAATGGAGAGATGCCAGAAAAATGCTGACTGGACCACCTGTGTAACTTACACAAGGAAGGGGTTAGGCGAATTTGGTTGGTTGGCGGGCTGCGTCACATGTGCGCATGCCCCAGCACTGCCAGTTGTGTGTGTGCCCGTTAAAAAAGGTTCTGAGCTAAGCTTCACGTGGGCAAGGGCGGCTTCAATCGGCTTATGCGGGGCTTCTCGGCGTGCCGGCCAAACTACTCCGTATTATTGTACTCTCGATCGCCTTTTCCCATCTAGATGGAATACGAACGCGTCGATACGAATAAGAACATCATCTCATACAATCCCACTAAACCATCACACATCCACTTCTTCTTGTTTCTTCGCATAGTTCCTGGTGCAAATGGCTGCAGCTCCGGCTATTCGTTTTGTGGCTGCAAAGGCAGCTGTCAGCAAAAAATCTCCGGGCGTCATACAGCTGTCGTGCCAGGTTAAGCCTGGTGTCAGTGCGCAGCGCAAGGGTGTCGCTGCTGTGACGGACGAGCGCGTTGAGATTTGTGTTTCAGCACAGCCGAGAGAGGGCGAGGCGAATAGGGCTGTTAGGGAGGTTATTGCTGATGCGCTCAAAGTTGCCAAGTCCGACGTCGAGGTTATCAAGGGGTTGAAAAGTAGAGAGAAGACGGTTGTGGTCAGGGCAAATATGCAAGGCTCGTCAGAAGAGCAAGTAGAGCGTATCAGAGCTGCATTGGTACATGGATTGAGTAGATCAGCATGATCGAAAGGAACGTGTATGTGTGTAAGAATGTTGGCATTACTATTATATTACTGTTCGTAGCCAGTCATCAAGGAGCGTAATATGTACAAAGTAGGTACGGTCCATATGTAACTTTCAATCCCATGCCAATTGTTCCACCATCATGTACAATATACATCCGCTAGATTCACTCGCGCGAAGAACGCTTTCACGTCTCGAGGAGGAATCTAGTACTGCCAGGCACCGGGCTGAGCGGTAGCAACTAGAAAGGAATTGTTAGTTTCATGTGGTCAAGAGCAAAAAGTAACATCATGGGTAAAACATACCAGTAAGAGCATTGAAGCCCAAGCACTCAGGGCCGAACTTGGCGTCTGCGGTCTGGCCGAAGACCTGGTATCCCTGGCCCTCGCCAGCCGGGCAGGCGACAAAGCCAGTGTCGAAGTGGAGGTAGCCGAACTCGTTGGAGCCGGTAGGAGCATCGCGGCTGAAGCCCGTCTGGGTGGCACCAGCGGGAAGGGCTGCAGAGTGGGCCTGGGTGTAGCCCATGACGCCATCAGCCTGAACGAAGACCTGCTGGCCACCGGGGACAACGACGCCCATGTTGAGCGTGGTGGCGCCGCCAGAAAGGACGGTGGTGTTGCCGGCAGGGCAGTTGCTGGCACCAATGTTGGGAGGGCAGTAGGAGGTAGGACCGGCTCCACCGAGGTAGAACTTGCCGTTGCGGGCGGTCAGAGTCTGGAGGTGGATGGGAGAAGCGCTGCGAGCAGAGACGACGCCGAAGTAGCCGTTGTTATCGACGGGTGCTGGGGCAGTGCCAGTGGCAGCAGGAGCAGATGAGCAGGCAGTTGCGGCCATGGCACCGGCAACGAAGGTGGTGAAAGCGATAGTGTACTGCATTTTGATGGTTTGTTGTTTGGGGGTTTTTGCGAAAAGCGAGTGTTTGTTGGTGAGAGGAGGATATCGAGGTAAGTTCAAAGTATTGAAAGTGTTTGAGTTGATGAGGATGGGACTTATAGGTACAGTCTTGTCGGCGCCCTTATATATGATAGTTAGGTGAGGGGTTGCAGTGCTGTTCAGCCCAATCTGATAGTAGCTTGCCCCCGTCATTGCGTATATGCACAGCGCTGCACCTGCCCATGCACATGTACCATGCCATAAGCGAGCTTTAAGCACCAGGCTAGCCACATGTTTAGTAACGATCGGCTTGGGTACGAGAAAAGGCACCGAGCTAGCTGGAACGTTGCATCGTCCGAGGCCCTTCTTGAGCGTCATAGCCCCGTCCCGATGTACCCAGCACGATGTATCTGATTGTTTTCGTGGAGTCGCCCTCGTATTCGTGACCCGCCCAAGTCACAAGATGTGGAGAGTTCAGGATAAGATAGTCCGAATGGGGTCTTTCCCGGGCATTCTGCTGCTCAGTGAACGAGGCGGCGCCATGGGCCGTCGAACGAATCCGAGTATTGGCTATCCGTTTGGGTAAACGATTGACACAAATCAACACGATTGTCGTGTTGTTGAAGTTGGAGACTTTGCTGGCGTGAGCGCTGGTAAGTTCCGGCGACATGTTTTCGTCCGTTTGGCTAGAATTAAACAGACATTAGGATCAACA
The DNA here is from genome assembly GCA_000465215.2 of Pyrenophora seminiperda CCB06. Lineage (NCBI taxonomy): Eukaryota > Fungi > Ascomycota > Dothideomycetes > Pleosporales > Pleosporaceae > Pyrenophora > Pyrenophora seminiperda. The sequence goes on from KE747829.1 coordinate 381,788, forward strand.
GGCACCTTTCGTAATTATTCCGTGGCACGACGAGGCTGGCACAAGGGAACGGGGGAAAACGCAGGCCTCAACCCAGGAAGCTTCGAGACGACCATCCCCGCTTGTGTGCCGCCGTTCCCGTGGCTAGTGTCTCTTAGTAGTATTATCGCCACACCCGAAAATAGCAGCTCCCTACGTCCGTAGCTGTCGACTATCGTATTCCCCCATGGAAAATGCGCGCTTTCTTCACCGTCTGATGCGCTGGAGCTGGTTGAGAATGACGACGGGTGCGCGGCAAGTGTACTCTACACCGAGTAGTAATGTTACCATGTTAATGTTACCTGGTCGGGGCTCTCTACTCCTACAATGCACTGTTGGAGCGTGCAGCGCAACGGTTATGACGTTGTGCAACAAGTACCTCTTACTGAGCATGAACATGGCCACATGTCTGGGTACTTTTTTATTAATTGTGTATGACGGTTGTCACCTCATGCGCCCGAATTGAACACGGCATTCTTTCTAGGAATACCATGGTGGTGCCAAGCTGCCCCGGAAAAAGGATACTACTGCTCGAGCTTGCCAGCCTCCCCTGTCGATACTATGGACATGTTCCTCGATCCGGCGGTTCCGACCAGGGCACGCAGACATTGCAGCGGCCCATCGCATAAGTTGATGCCGACGCTGGGGAATTTCATTACTTCCTTGCATGAACTGTTCACGAAAAAGGTAGATAAACAGCGGTCAATGTTTCAAGAAAATCGGCAACCCCAGCAAGCCAAGGTGCGGTCGGGTATCGATATCTACATCCATAAACACAGCTTCCCGCTAGCCGTGCCGGCAGCCACCCAGTCCAAGGTCGGGTGGAACTTTGCAACGGCTGGCACTGCTGTGATGCCATCACCGCCTAATTGCGCCAGCTGCTCGCCTTTGGCAGTGTATATGTCGACGAAGCGATTCATGTTACCAATGCAGAAGCGCTGGACATTGTCTTGAGGGAATTGCTGCCACTGGGCTCGTAATCTACACGTCATAGTCAGTACGATAGTCACAAATGTGCATGTCGGGGGGCTACCCACATAGTGACCCAGCGTCCAGTTTGGTTGTTATGTGGCACTACAACATTGGGCCCCATGTCCGCTTCTTCTAAACTGGCTCCAGCTGCCCAATCCGCGCAATTACCAAAGTCGTGGATCTTGATCGTGTCATCATACGACGCCGTAGCCACCTGTCCAGCAGAGTTCCACGCCGCGTGTGAGACCGAGAGCTTACTTGTGTGCTCTCCAACAAGAGCCGGTAACCGGTCGTCCCCCTTGCCACTCATCTTGCGCAGATCCCAGATCTTCAGTGTGCGGTCCAATGAAGCAGTAGCTACAAGATGTGGATATAGGGGGTGCAGAGTGAAGCCTCCAATCTTCTTGTCTGACAACTGAAAGGTCTGGAGACCGGCAGCTTTCTCGGACGGTGTGCGCATATCGTATATGCCAAATTGACCATCCAGTGTAGAGAAGTACATGGTGTTCGGATCATCCTTTGATATTTCCAGCCCTGACAGAGGTGCTTCTTCATTCGCGTCCGCTGGCGCGTATACTTCGACCGCTACCCCTTTTGCAAGATCCAGCTTGCGTACCGTAGAATCATACGACGCAGAATATAATGCATTCGCGTCGTGTGGGCTGAATTGGAAGGTATGTATTGTCCGTGTGTGCGGTTTAAGTGTCGTAATGGTGGGTCCTTCGCTGTCAGCATCCTCGTCATCCTCGACTTTTACTTCTGCCACCTTTTGCGAAGCATCACAGATGCCAAGGTTGCCGAGCTTATCACCAGCGAACACCAATGCCTTGTCTGTTGTGGGGTGCAAGCCAATGGAGTAAATGCGCTCAGGGGTGATTTTGATGTCATTGGGCTCAAAGTCCTCCCACAATTGCAAACTACTCATACGTTCTCGGAGTGCCCTCAATTCTTTGTCGGTAGTCTCCTTCACGTCATTGTAGTCGAATGTGCGCGCATACGGATCTGCTGGGCCGACCGAGAGAAAGTTCCCGCTTCCGTTCCAATCCTTCCCGGCCACGACGATATCGCTAAAGTTGAACGCGCCGCTCACGCGTTGTCTCTTCGCGCGATCCGCGTCTCGTATTGCAGCGTATTCATCTTCAGCTTTGCGCTTCGCAACTTCACTGTCGGCCACAATTCCCTTGAGGCGCGAAGAAGTTCGCCGTGGTGCGACTTCCTCTTGCTTAATCTTCTTCGGTGCCGGTTTCTTGGTCTTTGGCCTGGATGGCGCAGATGCTTTCGCCTTGCCTGAAGTCCCTAGGCCGGCCTGCGCAGCCTCCATCTCGAGGTTGCGCAAAAGCGCCTGCGTCTTTGCAATGTTCTCTTGCCGTTTGCGCTCATATTCGCTGACCTCAATGTTTTTGCTTCGCGCCATGTTTGCGTACTCCTAGACTGGTTCGTGGAAACAACGGTCGATTCGGATCGGGGATTTGAAATAATGGACGTCCTTGGGTTACGATGCGAGTACAGTCGTCGTGTTAGCCGGATCGCTCCTGGAATAAACGTTGCCACTGTGATTTTCGGAACCTCCGGTGTGTTCCTGGGGATCGAATTGTTGATATAGATGGTGGTTTCAAACAATCCGACGGCTGAGCGAATTGCCACTAGCTAGCGTTGACGCGTAGAGCGCGTCCGTCACGTGATGGCGCGGCAATCTCATCTCAATCGCACCCCCACGAGACCTAGACCCAGCCAGGTCCGGAAATAAATTTGTGAAGGTGAGATGCAGGCCAAGTCAGAATGCTGCTGCCATTCGATTTCGGCAACGGTTAGCTTTGGTAATCGAAGTTCCGTACCGAGCTTCGGCACATGGTTTTGCATGATCGACGTCACCATGTAGCCGGTGATCGATGTCTGTCTTGGCAGATGTGCGGAGAAGGTATCAGGACTCTGCATCGGCTGATCTGAACATCTCTTGCGCACCACCATGCCGCCAGCACGTGTAGGCAGCTCGCTATTCGGGACGTGCCGAGCAGCCTCAATTCGTCCAGCAGTAATCTGGCGACAACGTTTTCTGTATCATTCGTACGACTATGCCCAACCGCCGCCATTTCCGCCTGCAGAGTCGGCCATTCTCTCCTCCGCATACGCACACGTTCCCAACCATGGCTTCACCATAGATGCGCTTAAGCTTGGTGCCCGCGATGCCGGCTACCTTGATGTTTCTACCAACCTGCTGCCACGGGGCGTCTTCGATCTCATCAACTACCATCTCGTCACCCAGCGGTTGGCATTGCAAAACAATGTGCAGTTCCCGGATCAAGGAGAGTCTGGGAAGCCGATGGGCATTGGTGCCAAGGTCAGGACTCTGACACTTGCACGGTTACGAGCAAATGAACCTATTGTTCACCGATGGCAAGAGGTAGCACAACCACGACACACGATTGCAAAGCAATTTACTAACACTTATTAGGCACTCGCCATCATGGCCCAGCCTACATACATGCCTGCTTCATTCGCCGAGTTAGCGAAGCTGGCAGACGAAATTTGGTTTCTGTCAGGCGACCAGAGTGTCGACAGCAGCTGGTACACGAAACGAGCTACCCTCTCCGCAATTTACTCCTCCACGGAGGTATACATGACGCAGGACAAGTCGCCGAACTTTGTTGAAACAGAGCAATTCCTGGACAACAGATTACAAGACTTGATGAAACTTGGCGGCTTCATGGGAGGGCTTGGTGAATGGCTCAACTATACGGGGCATTCCACGATCAACGTTTTGAGGAGCAAGGGCGCACGCATCTGAGGCCACGTCGCTTCCATGGGTGCTCTCCCACTGTAGCCAATCGGGGTGTGTGGTAACAGTTTTTTTTTTCAACATCGTGGACCTCGGCACTATCAATTGCCGTAAACGGCACGATTGGATGGGTGAGTAGGTTCATACACAGTATGTCATCTACATACTATGTATTGACCGCTCAAAATCTTTTTCCAACCATATCAGGCCTTTTTCGAGGGTCAGCTCGTCAGCTCCTACGTCATCGTACATAGGATCTCGATGAAGTGCTTGGGGTGGAAACCATTTAATGTGTTAACATGTGCCGGAGGCTGACGAGTATTTGCAAAAAAGAAAGAATCATACGATGCCCATGACTCAATGGTCAAATCGGTGATGATGACCTGCAATGCATAGCAAAGCCACGGGTCTAGAGGGATGAAACTATGTATCCGCGGCAACTTCGTGGATGAGGCTTCCGAGGCTGCTTTGCCTTAGGCGGACTTTAAAAGCCGGATCAATCAACGATGCAAACAAGTTTGGCAACGGAGAGAGCAGCAAATTTGGCAGGTGAAGGTACATGCGCTCGATGTCAATATTGCTGTTCAACAAGACGTGATAAAGGGCCTACAAAGTAAGCGGCAACGCTTCGGCAGACTGGGCGACCTAAGTGTGGTGTACTTGTCTCTTATACGCCGGCTGGTACTGATCACCAGCATCCATGCCCGTCGATGCATTGGCGAGTGCTCCCGTCGGGTTCCCCCTTAAGCACAGGGTCTTTCTCGATTGCGATAGATGTGGGCGATGGGCAGGACGCACTCGATCCTAGAACCCATGCGAAGCACTACACCTACTGTGTAAGCACCTGTATGCACGGCGCTGCTACCACCAATGACGGGCATGCGGTGGGCAGGCGAGTGACCAGAAGTCAGATCAGGGTCCATGTTGCGTTTCAACCAACGTGATTCTTTTGCAGCCGTTACCTCATATCTGAGGCCACACGAGGCAGCGCGCGTCCGGAGGGGCTGGCACGGCTGGATTAAGCCAGGGCTAGGGAGCTGCGATCTCGATCTGGTGCTGTACAGTACAGTGGCACACCTAGTGCTGCTCACTGGGTGTCGGTCGACGGTTCGTGCCGCCCATGGTTGTGTCTACGATGGGTTTGCGCGTCGGGGCACAGCGGGTCTGGACTCGCTGCGAGCGTCTTCAATAACGTTGGGTACCATTTGAGGATCTCGAAAGGCCAGGTGCAGGCACACGTGGACGGCACTTGAAGCAAGTGGAAGCAAGTGCCCGGCGTTGGTTTGAAGGTGGCGTGGCGATGGTGGCCAGACTGTGTGGCTCTGCCGTAACCTTTGCGGGCTGTCACAGTAGCCATCACCGATTGCGAGAGCATCGAAGTGACCAAAGTCAGGTCAGGGTCCACACTCGCATAACAGTTTCGATGGGGCCCGTTTAGGGCGATGGTGGGTTAGAGGACGAAGCGGCTCATCGACGATGCGGTGATGAGCAGTAGCGGCTCCGACACGGCCTAGCCCCAGAGCGCCACACGGTATCTTTCCTTCCAGGCACCTCGATCTCCGTCACATTTCTTGGCGTTGCGGAAATCGAGGACATCGAACATGCTCAGCATTTCCAGATCGATACACACCATGGCTCCACGTAGAAACCCTAGGTGCCCGCAGCCCAAGCGTGTCCTTCTTCCACCAGCTTCACCTCCACCCACACCCACACCCCCACACCCCTGGACAGAGAGACACGCCTGCCCACGACACGGAACCAAGCCAGTAGCATACCAAGGCAATCACCATTCGCCTCGCAAGCGTAAAACTATCGTCGACCGCCTGGACTGAAACCTGATTTCAGCCTCTAATCCCCATACGCCTCCAGGCAGTTAATCCGCACCACTCTCCCGCCCACTGTACTGGCCGAGATATACTTGTTTGAAGCAACATTCCGGTATCGGCCGGCTGGCGCATATGGAGAAGGCCCGTCACGCATAGGCCACTTCACCCTCACCACCCGCCATGATGAACGAATCTCGGGGTGCCATACAAAAGACGACCCAAGTCCACCCCCGCCGCCCCCCGGCACACAAGTCTGTCTCCCTCCGTCACAGCCCGCCACCGGCTGCCTCCAAACATCAATCCCGCGAGCACTACACGGCACGCAGCTCGCCAACACTCGCAAGTGACAGGGCCAATCCACCGTCGAGTGCGTCGCCACAGCTGCTCTCCAACAAGAACAGTTCCGGGGAGAGCAGTGACGCGGGCCAATGGTTCGAGAAGACGAACAACAAGGCCAGCCAGAGCAAGTCTTCGTTCGTCGACAGTGAGTTCCCGCTGGCGCCCCGCCATGGGGAGCAACTGCTAACCGTCAAGCCGTAGACGAGCCACCCTTTTTCCTCCGAAATTCCTCCTCTTCTGAAACACCACCAGACCACTCTCACTATGCGCACATACACCCCTCCATCCCGTACCGCTCTAGCTTAGGTCAGCTCGGTACCGACGGCAGCAGTACCGAAGACTTCCGAAGCGTCATCGATGACCTCACTGTCGCGAACAAGAGGCTCAAGCAGAAGCTCAAGAAATACGAGAGACTCTACGACGCACACCTACAGGGGGAGAAGCTGTTCGAGGTGCGTTTCCACGGTTTGCCAGACCACAAGAAGAAGGAGTTGGAAGAGACACTTCGCAAGTTTGCCTCGGACCTTGACGATGGAACCGCCAAAGACTACGCCCAGATCTCCGGATACGCTCCCGCGCTCGAGACGCACAACACGGCCTCATCTATCTCGCGCTTCGCTGAGTCGGGCTATGCGTCCGTGTCGGCGTCTGGCCAGAACTCCTCTCTGCCATCCAACCAGGACAAGGACCGCCGCAAGATGACCCGATCAGCATACAGTCGCCAACAACAATCCATACAATCATACCTCCACAACATCCCCCTCGGATTGGTGCCAAACAACAAGAGCGCCTCAATGACCGATAAGTCAAAAAAGAAGATGGTCGTGCGGCGCCTGGAGCAGATATTTGCTGGCAAGCGATCGGCGCCTGGATCTCATCCCCACCCAATGCAGCAGCAGGAGGTCTCCCAGTCGGCAGCTACGGCGGACCGCGAGCAGCGAGAGGCAACCGGTCTACTCTACAAACCTGAAGGTCAACGCGAAGCCCGCATCATGTATGATCATGGCACAACAGAAGAGGATGAAACATGTCAAGAGGGGGCCATCCAAGGACTCCGTCCTACGCTACAAATCGAAGAACACGACTTTGCCGGCTCGGATTCATCGCCAGACCAACGACCGACCCGTCCGCTGGATCTCGATCCCTACCGTGCGCAAGTCCCCCTGGAGAATATGAACTACATCCGCCATCTTGGCTTCACGCCACCAGATATGCATTCTGGAGAAGCTCCGCTTGGCCATGGCTGGATCTACCTCAACCTGCTCATTAACATGGCGCAACTGCACACTCTCAACGTAACACCGGAGTTTGTCAAGGACGCACTGCACGAGTACAGCAGCCATCTCGAGATTTCACGTGACGGACGCAAGATTCGATGGAAGGGTGGCCGTGACGTCACTGCACACAGCGGCGAAAGCTCGTCGGAGCATTACGACGGTGCCTCGCCCAACGAAAATGGTTCCCTATCCCCGTTCAAGCGTACGAAGACTGGCGATAGTGGTGCCGGAAGTGCCCTCGTTGGTGACTCTGAGCACGTGAGGAAGCTAGCCTCAGCTCAGCGCGAGAAGGAACAGAACAAGTTTGCCTACAAGCCCCTGTTCTTCCACAAGGAGGACTCTGATAATGAAGAGGACTACTATGGCTTCGACGCCGAGTCTTCGGCCAGTTACTCTCATCATCTACAACCTGCTGGTAACTCATCGGGCTTCAGCAGCTCCGTCATGCAAAGCCAGCCGTTCAAGCCTAGACGTGATGATGGACCTATGATCTTTTACAACAAGGCCAAGTTCTGCACCGATCTTAGTGGCGACCGTCACGGAGCTTTCCTTACAATGCCCGGTGCTTACAAGGCCATCACGAGCCAGCCTCTTGGTGTCAAGTCGGACCCAGCGTTACAAGCTAATGCCATCTCTGATATTGCCGAGCCACGTGGTCCCTTTGATTCTACTCCTATGGACATCGATTCTATGAGTGGAGGACGCACCGTCTCGAGCAGCGAAGACCTAGGCTTCTCTCCAGAAGCTTTGAAGGACGACAGCGGTAACACCAGCCCAGAGCTTGTGAACTTTGAAGCCTCTGGCTTGGGTGGTGTGCAACCCGAAGATAACTTTTCTATTCATGTGCGACGTGCCCAGGTATCCACAGCACCAACCCACATTTCCACTAGGCGCAGGTCAAGCCTCTACCCTAAAACCATCCAGGATGCACTCGATTCACAGCAAGAAGCGCCGGAAGCTACTTCGCCTCGGAGCAGTCCCCAGCCCGTTATTCAGCAGAAGATACTCTCTGCAAACCACAAGTCTCTGCCCAATTCAGTCCTTCCACCAGCCTCATACTTGCCCTTTGACTCGTGCTCCTCGGGTGACGTCGATTCTGACCTTGCCTCTGATGCATCGGATGCATCATCGGAACCTGACGATGACTCATCTGAGTCGCCGGCAACTGCGATGCAAATCCTCAATATCGCGCCTGGTGGCTCCGAGGATTCTGAGGAATCAGAATCAGACTACGAAGAAAGCGACGACGGTAGTGTCGACCTGCTCGCTACGGCACGCCAGCAAGACCCCACTGCTGTGCATGCTAGCGAGCGCGAGTACGACGCCGCTCTTGCCGATCGCCTTGCTGAGGAAATCGTCGCCGGTAGCTCGGCGGCAACGGCCGGTGGCGGTAGCGGCTTTAACAGCCCGGTTGGCGGTCTCCTCCTAGAGACTAAGCTTGAGAAGATGCAAAGCCGTGACAGCAGGTCGAGCAGCATGATTTCTGCTCAATCAAGATTGAAGCGTACGCGCACTAGCGATTCCAAGACGAACATGCAGCCTAAGAAGAGCCTGAAGACTAGGCGGGCGGAGTAAATATGTTTTTGATGACGGACGTATTACGAGCGGCGTTGTAAGTATTTCGTTGTTGATACCTTTTTTTTCGGATACCTCGTGGTTTGGTTGGTTTTTATTCTTACGACTTTTTATCTCGATGGCTGAAGCTCTTAAAGCCGCCAGCAGGAAGTAGCAGCACCTATCAGTAGTAGCAACGTTTTCGGCCCCCAAAGCGGCTAACGTTTTTACCCCTTGGGCGAGGACTAGATTGTTGTCAAGTGAAATGGCCTCGCAAAGAAAATGAAATCATATTTCTAAATCTTTTGATGCTTCTCTGCAATTAGTGATATTTGTCATGGGAGAACTTTACATTCAGATTGGTTGAAATGGGTACACAATGAATGGCGTCCAAACTTCCCCTTACTAACTTACTCCCTCATCTCATTACTGTATCTTTCAATCACCCCGTCTGGACAAATTGGGCACTATGTACTGGGTCTTGGGATGTTATGGGGACATACTTTGTTTCTGCATCGTCGAATAGTCTTGGTGTTGTGTGAGTGGAAGTGGAAGTGGAAGGACTTTGCTAACTTGAAAGGAAGACGACAGAGAGAGCTGAGGGCTTACATCAGAAGGAGAACTATCACCATCTGCATCTGGGAGGAAACTTTGAAGGTGCTTACACGACGCTTCACACGTAGCAATATATGTACACTGCTGTTGTTTACTTATTCCCGACCCAACCCAACACAACACGTCCCATCTCCACGTTTCTGTTCCTGTATACTATTTCGACACGCTCGAGAGCTAGCAAACATTGTAAAACGATGATATAGCAGCTCAGAACAACTTCTTTGTGGTGAAAGGGTGTCGTGTGCGTGCGTGTGTGTTGCGTCTAGGTAGGTATACGAGTGCAACGTCTTGCAGGGCATCGAGCCCGATTTCGCGAGGTTTCCATCGAAGGAGGGAGGTTTTCTTGGAGAGATGACAGATAAGAGAGGCTACCGGAAAGGGAGAGGAGGAGATGGACGTGGAGTGGTGTATTAAACTAGAGGAGCTTGACTGTCATATATCATTAAAAAGTGAGCTCGCTCAGGTGCCTACACACTCACATCTACCCTCACACCTACCCCAACACTCACATCTACCTCATCATCTACGCCACCGCGCATAACCCACCTAACCTCACCCTCTACCTGCTTCCACTCCTACTCCCACTCATTCACTCCACTCTACTACATACACCGTGTAAATAGACTATTCTTCCATCAAACCCACACATAACTGCTGAAATACAGGTGTGGCGGAATCGGGCAGTGTACCACCGGGATAGGTGAACGTCTTGGGTTGGTGTAAGCAGTGAGATGTGATAAAACTGATAAAAGTTTTGGTTTTCAGCGGTTCATTGAATTGAAAATAGTACTGCGGTGAGTGAGTGAAGGGGACTGTTCTTTTTTGCTGATGAAGAGGGGTTTTTATGTAGGTATGTCGTTGGCGTATGGTTTAGTGGAGGTGCGGGAGGGTTTTTACTAGTGTATGAATGTATGTGAGTAAGCTTGGATGGTTTTTTGGTGTCGCCGTGGAGTGGGGATGGATGCGGATGTTGTTTTGAAAGCGGATGCTTGGAAGTAGGAGGGGGGACTGGACATGTAGAATGCGGATGTGTGGTATGTGATGCGACGATTATCGATGGAGAGACCCAGAGAAAATGCTGCCCCCATTTGATTAAGAGGGGGAAGAAGGCATGACTTACGGTGGCCTGGATGGGTATGAAAACGTGCCGAGGGGTTTATGTGAATGGTAGTGACATCCAGACAAGAACAGTTGGTTAATTCGATCGTGACAATGTGAATGGAATTCAACACGTTGATTTAGTCTGCTCATGTATGTATGTATGTATGTATGTATGTATGTATGTATGTATGTATGTATGTATGTAATGATTTTACGTCCGTTTGTTGAGCTACCGAATGCTGCGTGGACGGGCGGAGCCCAGGGCTTACTACTGCCTGGTTCGCCTAGTCTAAATAGTCTGCTCATGACCGACTCGCTAATCATATATCATACGCTAATCTCTCGCTCAAGAAACATAATATCAAAAAGGCCCCCATCCCAAACAAAGCAATCTCAAAACCCTCCATGTTCACTCATCAGTCCTCCAAGACCCACGCAGCAAAGTATACAAATCGCCAAACCCCTCCCTAACCAGATAGCAAATACTCCCATACTCGACCGGTTCTATCCCACCCCTCCGCTGATACTCGTCCAACGCTCTCCTCAAGATACGCTGTACGCTTTCACTGGGAAAAGATATCTTCTCAATAGTGCGGGCACACGAGTTGAGTGAAGCCTTCATGTTGCGCTCGCCATTCGTCCGGTCTTGATGGCATGCCCAGTATGCGAGGAGCGTTTTGCTGCGGCGGGCAGTATGCACGTCGGCGTCTTCGGCGTAGTCTGCATACGAGGCAATCAGGTCCAAGGCGTCCTCGCCGAGCCCTATCCACATGGCGGGATGGGAGACGGCAGTGTAGACGTGTGTCATGTCGGTTCGCTTCATGGTGTGGGCGGCGTTACTGCGTGTTTTGTCGCATAGTTGTTGGGTGAGGTGCGATAGACGGAGAAGTTCTGCGTGCTCGGCTGGGGAGAGGATGGTGGTGGTGTGGTGGGTGATGGGGGCTTTTTGGATTGCGGTGTTGAGTTCGTCGAAGTCGGCATTTAGAGCGTAGGCTACAATCTCGATCAGGTACCGGCGTAGCTAGTCTTCTAGAGAGATAGTGTTTGTGGCATTAGGTGGTGCGATCAAGTTGATGGTCGAGCTAGCTTGGGGTGAGGGTACTTCAGCATGCTTTGGGTCAATCTAGTTCAGCTTTTCTGAAGATCCAAAGTCTGCTTGTGAAGACGAAGTATATGGGGGAGGTGGGTCGTCTCGCAGAGAAAGAAATGACGGAAGTCCAGATCGCTCAGGCGGTCCAGGGTGTGCGGTTGTTGATGGTTTTCTCCTCTTGGGAACATTCCGGCGTGATCGAGCCAGATCGAAAAGACCTGTGGAGATCTTGAAACAGCCCAGTGCTCCCGTGTTGAATGCCATCACGAACAATGAAGATCACTTGGAATAGAGAGAGATGGAGATGTCGTGATAAGGGGGGGCAGAATGGATATTGCTTCGAGTTTTGAAGGGATCCCTGCGTTGCTATAAATCAGGTTATGCATACCAGTTTGTCAACTGCCTTTTGCACTCCCCGTACTCTATTGCGCTGGGCCAATCTCCTGTTATCGTATCGATTTCACTTTTGAGTGGCTGATCGCTGGAGGATCAAGGGTTATGCTGGCTTTCAGTGATCTGCTAAATCGGCCATAAAAACCAACCCTATCGTACGTCTAGCGCCGAGAGAAAAAGAGAAGAAGATTGAAAAGATTGCTTGCGCTGAGCACCAGACAAGGCAACGAATCAGAGAGCTGACCGGCATGTCGACACGTGACGGAAGTGATGATCCCGTGCGGGGCCGTATACAGGATACAGTTATTGCTGCGCAACAACACCGATCTACGCAGGTTTTGAGGCGGCCGCACATCATTGCTTGAACGTCGTTGGAGTCTTGGCAAGAGACAGTGTGACACCATGACTCACATCCAATGCCTGCAGAAGTTGGTGTGGCTTGGCCCTTGCTTCACCAGCATAATGTCCGTGCAACGTATTGCACTGTCCCTGCCGCGACGACCCGGGCCCCGACCCGACCACATCCCAAGAAACTCCATCATCGAGGATAGTTTTCAAAACCCCAAATGCCGATTTAAAATGCTATTCTGTGATTCTGGCATGAAGAATTAGAGGATGAGCGCCCCTGCATGAATAGTGAATTGTCATAGTTACCCTTCATTACGTAGGTACTGTACTCTGTTTCAACCAGCACCTGGGGAAATCTCTTTCCCCTGCTTCTCCTTGTTTTTTCTCGAAATCGAGACGACTTCTCCCGATTCGATCAATGGGTGCAGTGGGCTGTTGCATTCCACACTCGCCCCCACGCCCCCCCCCCCCCCCCACCAGTAGACTTGATCAACGTTTGCTCCACCTGCGTCACAAGATCTGAACATCCATGAGTGAGCGCATCGGTATCTCTGGGGCTTACGTCGCCTGCATCCACGTGGCTTGATCTTCTACTTGACTTTTGGAATGTCTTGTTCGAACCATAGCCAGGTCCATTTATGAACGGCTCAGGGGTCGGTGAGCATTCTGTTGTGAGCTCGATATCGGTCATCTGAAGAAGGACTTCTTGCATAGACTTCTTGCATAGACTTCTTGCATAGACTCCTAAATGGCACTGGCTTTGACAACCGCCGGCACAGCTCTTCCATTGGCGCGGGTCCCCCCACTGGCGCAGGTCCCTCCATTGGTACAGGCTGTTCCCCTCACGCTGGCTCTGCCACTAGCTTGGGCTCTTTCATTGGAGTGATATAGCAGTTTCCACCCTCATGACAATCCGCTTCTACAATGGTTGACCGCGCAAGTTATGGGAACGATCCCAGGCGTCGAAGTGTTCTAGGTAACTGAAGGCCTTGCGGCAACGATGATTATGTGCGCTCACGGACATGGAAAATCGCCTAGATCGGGGCGCGCGCAATAACTCGACGGTTGTGTGGTAACAGGGTCCTAATGAGGTCACCACTGATTGTTTGGTAGCGAAGGCGCACTCTCAGTATATAAGTCGCTGGAGTTATCTCCGTCTTCCCATCTATGGAAATAGAGCTCAAAACACGTGCACTGTCAGTTTTCAAAAGACGCAGGGTTATATGCAATCATGAGCTGTCAATCAGACGACAATTCTGTACGTCCTTCACTGAGCGTCAACGACGCAAAGCACTGTTGTAGATAGTATCACACATATAATTATTTAGACATCCAATGTAGCGCAATAGTCAAGCTACGGCCTTACAGCCTTACGTATTATATTGTGAGTGAATAATTGTTTCTTTCGTGTGAGAGCTCCACATCGTAGGAAGAGAGACAATAAGCATACCGTTGCCGCATCCAAGCAGGTCGGACAGACATACAACCTCCCCAAGATTATAGTGACTATTGTTTCTACACCCAGTACTAGAACTGTTAGGGCAGGGAAAAGGAGAAAGAAAAGAAAGAGCTCGCGTTGAAGAACAAAACCAGTGTATTCTCACCTCACCTACTGCAACGACAAAACCGGAATAATCCAACACAGCGGTGTACGAACTCTGGCACTGAATCTATTGGATCCGCTTCCTTGATCCAGTATCATGATTTTTACTGCAAATGTTACCGTGGTTTTGGATGGGCGATGGATGCCTTGGTCGACGCCCTTGATACCAGACACAACGCGATCAGGATTACTGGCCTCGTGAGGTTTCAAACCGCCGCCTCTCCACCGGGAGTGTGAGGATCTTTGTTGGTGTAATGGATGCCTAGGAAGAGTGGGGGATTTATATGGGGATTGTACAACCTTTTTGCCAAGCGGATCATTATCTGATCCTTTCAGGGCGCTGGATGAGATCACAGTATCAAGGCCTGCATAACAAATACCTTCTAAACCTCGGTTCTAGTATTTATTGCCCCATTTTTCGCTTTAAGCGGGACGCTCTTTGCTGAGAACAAGGTTGAGTCAGTCTCGCTTCCGCTTGAATCCAGATCTGATAGGCATAGAGGTGAGGAAATTCAAGATGAACTCGTCAGTTATGGATATCACCGCTCAATCGGAGATTGCCGCTGATTCCGTACGTATTACAAGGCTGTATAATATTATCACTGCTACCCAAAAGCTGGAAATGATGTAAAATCAAGTGGCGCCCTGCAGCGCAGATTTGAATATATAGATACGAACAGTTTGAAGCAGATTGTTTCCCTCACTCCTATCTCGCATCGTGAGCACTTGGCGTGATACTTACTCTAGCCTTTCTTACTCTACTATTTCTGGCTTTCGTGCTCAGTCTTTTCTGCTCCAGCATTATCCACCAACCTGACAGCTGTCTCACCAAGCTATCCTCTCTTCTCCAAAATGAACCGCAGTTGGTGGAGAACAGGAGGACCACTACCCGAAGCTGTTCCGCAGCCTCCAAAAAAAGTTGTAGAAATCCCAGCCAACAGGCCCTCATCTTCAGAGTCGTCGAACGCTACCGCTGCCACGTCTCTTTCTCCTTTCAGACCGACTGGAGCGTTCAGAGCTGGTACACCAGCACAAGTTTCTCAACCCCAACCCAACCAAAGCCGCGACACGGATGATTTGGAAACTCATCTGCGACTCGTTCAAAGACAGCTTAGGGCACTTGGTCAAGCTTCTTCGACTGCAGCGCGATTTGGCCTCGTGAGACCAATCTGGGAAAGGGGCAACAGTCGCCCAAACGGAACTGCCTCGACTAACAACATGTCCTCCAACGCCGCTGCTCCAGCTACCGACTGTGGAACTGATCCAGCTTCACCTACAATTACTCACGCGCCTACCGATTATGAGACTGATTCAGCTCCATCTACAGTTATTCATGCTCCTACCGGCTATGGAAATGGTCCAGCCCCAGCTATAATTGTTCATGCTCCGGTACCGGCACAACCGCAGCCAAGCGTGAACACAAACCTTATGGGAAATGTCCCTGGCCAATATCAGGTTCACACCGCTTCTACTATGGGTAAGTGCAAACCATTTCCTCTCCCCTTCTCTCTCTAGACGCATAGGCTGATAAGATGAACAAGGTATGAGAGTGCCCAGAGTCGATAGTACGATAAACGAATTCCGGTCTTTGCTGGCCATGCTCAAGGGCCTTCCATCTACACAACAAGCCGTTCCACCCGCCCACAACAACGTCTCTCCACCCGCCCACCACGTCCCCACCACATCAGCCCCGATACTCCCGCGTGAACTCCCCAGCGCTACCCTCGCCCCAGCCCCACCACCACCAATGACACTCCCTCCCAGCATGCACCTCCGTGCACCACCCGGTCTCTCCACACTGCCAGGCCAATACCCCCCCTCAATATTCGCCCAGTTCCTCTCCCACCCCGTTTGTCCCGGTTGCCGCCAGGAAATGCAACTTGATTGCGAGTTGAGCGATAGGCATTGGCCCCATTGCCCGAGGAAACCACAAGGAGGTCGTGGTAGTGGCGATTTTGTACGTGCCAACCTATAGTCTCTCCACTCTACCTGACTGTTGTATTGTAGTGTAGTTGAAGTGTATTATGGTCTAACGTCTTTTTAGTGACCTCTCGAAGACTGTGTGGACGGGCGAAGCCCAGGGCTTATAGTGGTAGCTCACTGCCTCGGTGGAACTACTGCATTGGGTGTACCTACTCAATACCTTTTCTTGCTTCCTTTCCTTTGTATTTTCCCCGCATCCTCGGGTCGCTTAGCGTAGTGGTCAAACACGTAAGCTTGTAGGATACTGTCATCTTTGTTAGTTCGATTCAAGTAGCGATGAGAATAAGATGATAGTCAGTAGGAGGGAGTAGCGGTCTTGCGTATCACGTATCAATCAACGAATCTACTCTCTAAATGAAGACACTTGAAAGTTTCATAAAATTCTGATAAGCTAAAGACTGCAATCCTTTATTATGGTCGTACAGATTAAATCTCCTCTGAATTTTTCCACTTCTACAGATATGCACACATGCATCAAGACTAGAAGTGACGACAACGAGGATGATTGCTGAAAGCAGAAAGTGAACATGGTCGGGGCATGGACTAGACTATCTGGATGTGATGGACGAGGAATTTGTAATCGTGTTATAGGTATCCCCTACTTAGCTGCGTACCGTATAATCTCGCAAAAGAGTAGCGGTCCCACACCCCCTCTCCCCACCGCTGGACAACAACAGCCGGACCAAAAGCATCAGTATTTCCGGCGACGTGTCAAACAGAAACCTCACTTGCTCGCTGGTTGCATAAAACATGTAAAGCCCAGGGCATGTCACCTAATCCTAGTCGTGACTAAGCACAGCCCCTCCATGCACCATATAAACCCCTCGATACTCCTACATACTCCTGACACAATACACTCTACCTTCTCACCATCTCAGTTGCTTACAGTTATGAGCCCGGAACCTTATCCGTTACTTTCAATACAAAACCCCCTGACCTCTCCACCAATGTCGTCAAAAAGTCATTAACCTCTACCCCGTACTGAGGTTATCCCTCCAGAGTGAAAGCGACTGGGGGATGTGGTTCTATTCAGCACGCGTGCTGCTGAAATAACAGTACGTATGGGAATGTACATATTTGATCCAGCCCAACCTTACTCATTCACTCCAGAAACACCCAACAGACCCCACACATGACGTCACTTACCCACAATGCTTACGCGGTCTTTTCCTCGGCATTCAACAATTCAGCCCAACAATCAAAAAGACCATCACCTACTCCTACTCATGGATTCTGGATCCAAGCCACAGAGAAATTCATAAGAACGAGGATAAACCAAAAGAAATAACTGCAAAGGATGAAGCTATTTCAGCAGCGCATTGAACTGAATAGAACCACATCTCCCAGTCGCTTTTCACTCTGGAGGATGACCTCAGTAGAGGTAACTGTTTTGAACTTTTGGCGACATGGTTGAGAGGTCAGGGGGTTGTATTGAAGTAACGGATAAGTTCCGGGCTCATAACTGTAAGCACTGAGATGGTGAGAGAGTAGAGTGTATTGTTAGGAGTATCTAGAGGTTTATATAATACAAAGAGGGGCTGCTTAGTTCTGAATAAATGAGGTGACATGCCCTAGGCTTACAAAACAACCCACGATTCCTCGACTCACTGCAACCCTCCCTCAATGTGACCTAGTTCTCATCGCCATCCCAATCCCAGCCCTAGCCCTAGCCTCACCATACCCAGAAATACTTCGAACAACACCCACCATACTAACACCACACCACACTTCCACGTCCATTACCAAACATTCACATACTCAGAAACCAACAATCCTACATACAAGCAGAGAAACCAACCGACCCCCCGCCGCATATCCATCAATTAATCACATATCACTTACAACTTTTTACCGGTACCTCAGGACGTCCTACATACATAGTTGACATGAGCCGACATACCGGTACTATAACTTTCATCAATCGAATATGATCTCTCCATCCATTCATCCAGCCTTACAACTCTTCATCCTCCTTATATCTCCACTATTTTCACGCTCTACCCGCCCCTTAGAAGCGGATACTAGGAACGGAATAGTGCATGGTGAAGCTAGTTAGACAATCATGTTGGCCAAGTATAATTATTTGCAGTATCTTTATGTGAAAGTGTCTTGATATAGTAAAGTAAAGATAGATAGATATTCCTACACATTCACCACCCAAAACCAAAAGAAGAGTCCAAAACCATGCCCGCATGTAAACCCCTCCGTTTACCCCGAAAACGCCCCCCAAAGAACCCCTCTTCCCATATTCCAACCCCCCACCCCCTCTACCCACTCTACCCAGCCTACCCCAACTCTCCTCACCCCGTATCCGCCCTCGACCTCCTCCCCTCCTCCGCCCTAACCCTCCCCTCCGTCGGCGTCATCGCCCTCTTCTCCACAGGACTACTCCACTCCATCCCCGGAGCCGGCAACCCAACACCCGCCGCATCCTCCCTCGCCCTCTGTCTCTCACTACTCATCCTAGGCGGCGGCGGCGGCGGGAACGGCACCCCATCCTCCCTACCATTCCTTTGCCTATCACTACTCATCCTAGGCGGCGGAAACGACACATCCTCCCTATTCCTCTGTCTATCCCCACTCACGCGCCCACCACTCGCCGAGGTAAAGCTCGCTCCGGAATCAATTCTCGGTGTTCCTCCCCCCACGCCGGCGCCCTCGCCCTCCGTCACCAATCTCACGCCTGCGGTACGCTGGCGTTCCCGCTCAGCCACTGCGCGTTTCCCCTCTGCTTTCTTCTTTTCAAATTCAATAATGAGGGTTTTGAAATACGCTTCTGCGGCGCTGGTGGCCGAGTAGTGGACTGGTGTCCAGCTGTAGCTGTTGCTTGCTAGAGGATTCGCTCCGTATTGCAGTAGCATGCGCATTGCCTTTAGCTCGCCGGCTGCAGAAGCATGGTGCAGCGCCGTGTTGCCCTGGTCATCGCATGCCGTCAAGACACTCGGTCCGTGGACGATCAACGTCGGGATCAAATGCAGTGTGCCCGAGCCACTCTTGCACGCCAGCATGAGGGCATCAAGCCCGGCTTTATTCTTCCAGCCCACACAGGCAGGAAAGCGCTTGGCGAGATAGACGCCGCATTCTTCTTTTCCGGCCATGGCCGCGAGCATCAGGGGGGTTTCCCAGTCGTTGTTGCGCGAGATCATGCCGTCTTCGTGGCCCTCGTCGACGAGGTACTCGGCAATGGACGTGAAGCCCTGTTTGGCAGCGAGGTGCAGCGATGTGTTGGAGCGGTCGCCAAAGTCGGGGTTACGCAGGTAACTGCGATTGTTGGTGATTATGCGCTTGACGAGGGAGAGGTCGTTGAGCAGGATGGCGCGGCGGAGGCGCCGCTGTACATCAATCCTAGGCGTGGTGTAAGCATTGTTTATTCGCTGACCGGCTGGCAGGACGTGTAAATGCAAGATGGGTATCTGATGGGTCAAGAAGACTTACATAACTGCGACAATGAAGCATGGTTGGGTCTACACAAAGCACCAAGTCTTGGTCGCGTTGGTGACGTGAGGTAAAGCTAGTGTGGGGCGGAGCGTTGCATGTTGGATCCATGATTGCGGGGGCTAATTCACGCCATCACTGAGCTTGCTGCAACTAGCTAGCACGAGCGTTGATGTGCACATGGATCCCCTCTGCAAGATTAGCGACTCTAGACACTATCCGTCACTGTCACATGTCATGGGTGTGGTGCATCGAGTCTATTGTGCTCATGTCGATTCTGTTCATTTATGCATAGAGAACATGCTCCTTCACTAGTGCCCAACCAAGTTTAAGCGCGTCTATCAATGCCAGCCCAGCAGCTATCTTACATGCTCAAGCATCAGTTCGTCACAGCTCCGAAGCGTTTACAAACCTTCAAAGTCACCAGCCGCATCGTCCTCGTCAATGTCGCCATCCTGAATCTCCTTGGCCAGCTCGCGTTCTCTCTCACGCGCTTCCTGAGCATTCTTGAGTTCCAAACGATGTTGGTTCATAGGATAGCGCATTGCCTTGACGCACTCGTCGTGCAGCGTCAGGCACGCCCGGATGCGCTCGTGGAATGCCTCACCGGGCTCACGGGTGGCGTAAATGTCTCCAGCTACCTTGGTCTGCATGAAGCCCTTTTCGTGATCGATCGAAGCCTCTATGACTCCATCGCGGATAGCCTTTGCAACAATATATTCGGCCGACTCTTCACTCTCCAGGCCGAGGCGGATGCAGATATCACGGAGCGAGATGCGTGAGTAAGAAAGCGACAGCATGCGAATACCCGTCTTGATGACGTTCTGTCGCAGGCGCAGAATAAGCGTGTAGGTGCCGTCACGGTGGAAGACTGACGAAGACGACTGCACCACTTTCAGGAAGCCCTGCAAGTCACCGACACGGACAGCCTGGACCAGGCGGAAGTAGGGCTCCATAGCTTGCTCCAGACGGGGCTGGCTGAAGACGTCGCGCTCGGGGATATCACCCATCAGTAGCTCAACAACAATGAGAAGCTTCATGGAAGCCTGGTAGAAGCCCGTTGCGCAGTGGGCAGACGGCGACTTGCGCGTGGCGCTGATGAGATGCTCGTGTGCCTCGGTGTAGGAGAGCTGAATAGCCCGTATGCGTCCGAGGTAGTACAGGTACCTCGCAACCTGATTGTTGGGCGCATTAGGTGGGAATTGTGTCTGCGCAACGAGGAGATCGGCTTGTGTGATGTCGGCGGTGGAGAGGTAGTTTCGGAGGAGAAGCGTGGTAACGGACGCCTGCGTATCTGGGTCTTTTCGGAGCACTGCGCTTCGGAGAGCAGCGAGGAGCTTTCCACGGATATTGATAACGGGTGATTGCTTGGACGGGGGCTTGGGGTCCATTTCCTCGTGGAAGAGGGAGAAGTAGAAATATGCCTTTGCCGCCAGCGAGTCCAGTGTCCGCCTGTTCAACTCGCGGATCTTGTCTACCAGCTTCTCAGCAAACTCGGCACCCTCTTCGTATTCCTTCTGGTCGTAGAGATAGACCTGCGCTTGTCAGTTACTGAACTTGACACGGTTCCGACCAAACATACCTGTATCAGGATGGCTATGTACACGTCAATCTCGGGCAGCGGCTCCTTGGTATTGTTCTTGTTAAGTTGCACCTCCTCCTTGTACTGGGACACGACGCTCTGTATCGCCTCGCCGTCCATGCCAATGTACTCGATAAAGGTCCGCGCCGTGGCGTTGTTGGGCGAGTATGTCAGGATGATGACGGAGCATAGTACACGGTCTGTGAGCCTCTTGCGAAGAGATGATATTGAGCGCAGAGCGCGCAGCGTGAAGCGAGTATCAAACTGCGCCACGGCTCGCTCCAGCAGGACGAAGTTGGCGCGGATGTCTAACGTGGTCGGATCAGCACGTTGGTACAGGTACTTGCACGAGGCCAACTCGGTGGCAAGAATGTGACTCGGGCACATCTTACGCACCGGCCACGAAGTCGTGCAGTTGGTACAGGGACATTGGGAAGTGAAGGGCGGGAAAGACATGCTGGGCGGGAAGTGGGCTACATACCCGCAATCGCCTTCTGCTCGACGTTCTCGGTTTTGGGCTGTTCGCCCTCGGTGACGACGCCTTCCATGCTGTCCGCCATGATGCTTGCTCTTTGTGTGTATGCGGAGAGACGGAAGGTGCGGGTCAGAGACGGGGGTAGTGGTGGTGGACGGGGGATGGTGTTGATGCTTTGCTGAGGTTGGAGCTCCGGCCAGCTTCACTGACGCCAGCCAGGTGCGGAACGTCGGGGAATAGTTATCGAGCACCGAGACGGCCATTGTTTACGCCCCCGCGTCGCTCGACTGGCACATTAAGACGACACTGTGCAAAATGACCCTCTTGGATGCGCATCTAGAGCAAATCTCGCTTTGCGCATCGTCAATTGCCGAGCTGCCGTACGTTCACTGTCCGCTCCTCGCCTAGGCATTCGACTGAACACACCCCAGATTCGCTCCGCCCAGCATCTTCACAAACGCATTGTTGCAGAACCATGATATCACGAGTCTGATAAGAGACACGGAGCTGCATGAACGCGCCCTGTTCTCCGTTCCCCCTCCGCCTGCAGCCCCCAAGCATGCAGAGCCCGCCCCGTCAACCAACAGGCGCAATACCATCTTCACCCCCACCGGCGGCCCAGGTGCCAGCATATCCGGCGGTGGCGCCAATGCCGTAAGAGCACCCAGACGTAATACGGCTGTGGCTGCGGTATTGGGAAACGAACTGGTCGAGAGGATAAGAAGGGGCGGCGGAGGCGGTGCAGGATCAGGCTTGGGCTATCGAATGTACCAAGGCAAGAACAAGAACGAAATCGACGTCGAATCCCTACTCGAAGGAGCTGAGAAGCTGCTTGGAGTCTAGTATGTGGAAGCAACATCCAACACCTGGGCACCCGGCTAACCAAGACAGCCCGATGCCAGGCGCCCACGATAAGATCGCTGCGCTGCGGCAACGACATGCCCAAGTCATAGCGTCTGTAGACTACTACGAAACCCGCCTCGCTGAGCAACAGACGCAGCTTGACAAGCTCAACCGCACTCGCGGCGACTACATGGATGAAGATGTCGACGAAGCCGAAGAGCAGCCAGAGCCAGCCGCACCCTTGACCGAAGAAGACCTGCGACGGGAAGAGGAAGAGGTTCGACAGCTGGAAAAGAAGAAGAGAGAGCTAGAAGGCCGTGTCCAATCCATGTCACGAGATATCTCGGGTCTACGATGAGGCATCCAAGTGGCCGTTATTTGTGCCCACAAGTTAAAATAAGATACCCCCCCCTCCAACTACACCGAACTCCCCCCATCCACACTAACATTCTGCCCCGTAATACTCCGACTCAACGCCAACGTCCTCACCACATCCGCACAATCCTCCACCGTCGCCAACCGCTTCAGCTTAGTATTATTCACCGCCGCCTCCCTCTTCTTCTCCGGAAACTTGAGCCCCCACTCCGTCAACAGCATGCCCGGACTAATACTATTGACCCGAATCTTGGGCGCCAGAATAACCGCCAGGCTCTTGGCGAGATGAATCTGCGCCGCCTTGGTAACTGCATACGGCACACTGCTCCCGCTGGGCTTCACACCCGCCACGCTTGCCGTGGAAATAAAAGCTCCTTCGGTAGCGGCTAAGGCGTCTTTTGCCGCGTAGGCGAGCCACATGTGTGTCTTTACGTTTAGGGTAAAGCACTTATCCCAGTCTTCTTCGTTGACTTGTTGGTCAATGTCTGTAAAGTTTGTTATGCGTGTCCAGCCCGCGTTTGACACGACCACGTCTAGGCGGCCCATTTTTTTCAGTGTTTCGGCTACGAGGGCTTGGACGGACGGCTTGGAGCCCATGTCCGCTTGTATCAGGTGGAAGCGTGGGGTTGGTGCGCTCGACGAGGGGCCGGGCATGGACGAGAGTTCTTGAAGGAGGGAGTCGGCACGCGCCGCGTTTGTGGCGTAGTTTATTACCTGACCGGCTGTTTTAGTAGGTGGAATTGAGCATGGCGTTTTTCCATGGGTGTGTGAGTCTTGAACATGGCATGTGTGACGACGTACAACGCGAAAGTCTGGCGCAAATGCTCGTGCTATCTGAGCACCTAGACCGGCCGAGCTGGCCGTGATGAGAGCTACTTTTGTGGCTGCCATTGTTGTGCTTCCTGCCAATATAGACGGTTGGAGAATACAAAGATTGCGATTGTGACGCCTTTTTCAGAAGATAAACTTGACGACTGCGCCAGTCGTGTTTACATTGGTGGTAGACGCGGGGTTGGTGGCACCGTCATCGGGATGTGGTGCGCGGAAAAGTTCCGTCCGGCTTGCTTAAATACCTACTATTATTTCCGTCTCACCTTGTCAAGACCTTGCACGTGCGGAACAAGTAACAGTATTGGTGGGTGAGGCTTTAGCTAGAAGATAGCCCATCGTATTAACCTAGTTTTTGGCTTGTAATCTTCTCAATCGCTGAATCACGGATCAAGATCACGGTTGATGTTGTACTGTCGGTATCCGAAGCCATCCATGGTGACCCAATGACCCAGGGCTTCCATCTCACTCCACACATCCGGATACCGTTGCTTAATCCAGTCTTCGACATCAGCTTGTTTATGGCTGTTGGCCGTGCAATTGAACCAGCTACCTAGACTGTACATTGTCAGTATGATTTACCCCCTCTTTTCGCATACTAGGTCTATACGTACATATGCAGGTCCGGAGTGAAGCCATACTCCTCCTCCACGTTCTCAACAAGTTCCCTCGCTTCATTGTGATTGTGATTGCGTGCCATGGCTGACATGTAGGCCGTCCATATCGTCTTGTCGATTTCAATGTCTTGTTCCTTCAGACGCTTCCAGATTGACTTTGCATGCTCTGCTCCAAAGTGCATGCCTTCGCAGGCTCTAAACGCGATAGCGAGACTGTTGTATGATGGGCCTTCTTTTGATTCGCAAATCTCTCTCCAAAATTGAAGCGCCTTGTTGTTCTCTCCAGTACCAGCGTAGGCAAGCATCAGAGAGTTGCGCAGCTTAGTGTCCATGTCCACGTTCAGGTCTAGTTTCAGCTGGTTGTGCGCCAGCTCGAGAGACTCGGCGTCTGCGCAGCGAGCAAACCCGACAAAAGCTGCGACATAGACATCTCTATTCGCACTATGTGCTGGGCTGATATGGTTGCGCATGTGGAAGAAAACGTGGCAAGCCATGTCTGAGCGGTTTCTGGCAAAGAACTCCTTCATGATGGGTATACGCTCTTCCCGAGGCGTTTCGGCAAACACGTTTCGTAGGATCTGGTACCCGTCCCAAACATCTGCTGTACTGGTTTCGCCGTCAAGTATAAAGGTCAAGAGTGACTTCTGGATGATTCTCCGCTGGGCTGGCGAGTACTGGTGCGCGTGTACCTGGAGGAGATCCATGGCATCGGGCACCTCGCCCCTCCGAAGATGCAGGAGGGTAAGTGCTGCCACAGTTTCAGGAGCAAAATTGGCCTTGCGCTCGTGTAGGTCGTCTACCATTGCCATCAACTCGTCGAAGTGGTGTTGGTTCGAAGAGCAAAGAGCGCGTATTAGTTGGTTGATGGCTGTGACACTGCGCTCATCGCCAGAGAAGCTACCCTGAAGGTTAAAGTAAGCAGCTTTGGCGCCATCAAGATCCCCGACTGAGATACGATATTGCATCTGCATGGTGTAGGTGGTCTCGTCAGGTAGGATGCCACGCTTCTCCCCCAAGACTATATAACGTTCAGCCGCATATGGATCCTGCCTTGACATACAATGCTCTACCAATGCATTGATGGTCTGAATGTCGGGACGAATCAATTCAATCTTGGGATCTTTCTCCCGCGCCTCATCGTTGCGACGAATGAGAACGTCCATCATACGATTGACTTCATCTGGACCTTTTCCGATAGCGACAGACCAGAGCAAGATTGCATCCCAAGATTCTTTAGAAGGGAATTCATCCTTGAGCATGGCAGCTACGACTTGCTGACCAAAGGTCAATTCACCTGCCGCAGCACAGGCCTTCAACAATGCCGCACTTGCGCTCCCCAAAGGTTGCTTGCTTGGTATGCCTTTAGAATTGGTAACAGATGGGTGGAAATACCAGAATTTCGCACTAGCCAGGTCATTATTCTCGGCGTAAAATGAGACGAGATCTTTTTGCATGGCCGTGGTCAAGGGAACCGAAAGGGCTTGTGACATCTGCATAGTCTTTGATATCTCATCTAGATTACTGTCCTGGATATGGCAGTTGAGTATACATCTCCATGCTCTGACTGTGAGTTCTCTCATGTAGCGAGGCGATTCCGGGTCGTATTTGAAAATGCCTGCTGCGACCTCCCTTGCCTCTGCAGCGGCACCGAAGCACGATAATAGTCGAACTTGTTTCGATTTGATGTACACCTCGAACGGAACTTCCTTTTTCGCCACATCTTCCTGCGCGCGGTACTGGGCTTCAAGTTTTGCAGTTTCCTCAATAAGAAGTCGACCAAAGGCCAGATGCGACTCCCCAAGGACCTTGGGTCGGTGTTGCGAGGCCATCAGCTTCTCCAAGATGCCCTGAAGATCCTTTATACTGAACCAAGGCTGACCGTCTTCCCTTGGGTTTTCCCGCAGGTATGAGAGTGCTCCGTACGCGCTGTCCATGTGGAAGTCCTCGAATGTGCCTTTTCTTTGCGCAAAGAAGTCTTTGATCGCATCAGCAACATCGACGGGTTTTGGTGGTCGTGTATCATTCGCTTTTGCCAGCATAACCTCGGACATGGTCTGCAATCCAGCGGGTATCTCAGCCGGTTTCAGTTTCCGCCGCTGCTTAAAGAGGTCGCCAAAAAAGGTCCGTCGCTGCACCCTGGGGAGTGGGTGGCGGCCATGCTGGGTGGCAATACGCGGTCGAAGGGCTCGGTAGCAACATGCTCGGTATACCAGGGGCTCGTTGGCGATGATTCTGCGGAATACGATGCGGGTCAATTGCGAGGGCATGGCGGCCGCCGCAGTAATTGCAGGGCAAATTTGTAATGTGACGTATGTTCGAGGTGCAATTGGCACGTGGGCGTGGACGGCTATCTACGCGGAAACAGTCGCCATGAATCAGAGAAACAGACAGCAGCAATATATACACAAAGAAGACGGGACGAAAGTACTGCAAGATGGTGGCTGCGAACAGTGAGGGGCGCAACTGGGGAAGCTGGTGAAGTCAGAAATGCGCTAAGAAACAGAGGCTCCGACCTCCGAGGCCCGCCCGCATGTCGCATGTCGAAAAGTCACCACCACCACAGCGACACGACAAGATGTCAGTACTGCGCTTGCCTTTGACGTCCTCGCTGTCCATGAGCAGGATATGCATGCGTAGCTTCTCCTCGGGGCCGCAACGCCAAGGTGCGCATCCAATTCCGACAACGTCCGACCGACGCAATTAACACTTCCGCAGCCGCAGGGGACGTTGTTGACGTCCTCAACATTCTTAATCAAAGCCCCTTCACGAAGCACCCCTCCAATGTTGCAAACTCCCCTGCCAGCCAACAGAAAGGCGAACCCTCCACCCTAGGCGCCTTTCGCAACATCATCGCCAGCACCTCATCCACCACCGAGTTGGAACAGTCAGAACGCACATCACAGTACCAGCGACAGATATATCGAAAGTGGCAACCGGGTGACGTATATGCGCCACACGACTTGAGCGGCGTCGAGCAGAGAAAGTGGAAGCAGGGGCGCAAGAAGCCAGAAGAAGATGCTTTTGATCTGCTAGGTATCAATCCGATCTTGGAATACAAGGTACGTTGGATGCTTCGGCGTGTGGGAAGCGTTGCATTTACATCGAGGGGCTCGATCGACTACAAGGGGTGACGAGGCAACTGACGAGTGACGCAGAACTTCACAATGATGTCTGAATATATGACCGAGATGGGTCGGATAAAGCACTCAAAAGACACCGGTCTGCGGCCAAAGAACCAGCGAAAGATTGCAAAGGCGATACGAAGAGCGGTTGGCTTGGGTCTGATGCCTAGTGTGCACAGGCACCCCTTGGTGCTGAAGAAGACCGTAGCTGCGAGGTTTCTGTAGTTTTGCTTGCTTGTTAGAATATCAATGCAAGACATGTCACACCACACTAAAACTTGGCTTAGTTGGCTATGCGTATCTTCTTTTATATGAATTATTACCCGCCAACCGTTACATACTCCCCTATCTTAGTATTGTGTGCCGTTGCCCTGTTTCGCAATCCACTGCGCAATCATTTGCTGCTGCGCCGCAACAATATCCATAGCATGATCATCATCATACAAGTCGTACCTGGAAATGCCATTAGTCGTGGTCCCACGCAAATGTAATGTATGGAAAAAAAGGGTGACATACCATCCAGGACTCTCATGCGGTGGGTCACCAGCCCAAACCATGCCAAACTCATTAGCATGCTGCTCCTCCGGCCGCCAAACACCACCATACGCCCAAGGCGAAGTGCCAATATACGCACCCCCATTCCTAAACTCATCCATGACCGTCCCGATAATCGTAGTAAAATACGCGTCCTTGTGCGTAGTACTAGCGCTACTAAGGTACGGATACTCTGCATCAGCATTCTCCCAGTTATCACGGGCCATGCCAAACTCTTCCAGGTACACGGGTTTCCCAATGTCCATGGCCCAGCGGCTCGAGTTCTTCATGAAGTCGCGGGCGAAATCTTGCGAGGCTTTGAGGTTGGCATCCGTCGCGTTGTACATGTCGTACACGCCCCAGTTTTGTACCCAGCAGTGCGTGGTGGCGTAGTCTACGGTCGTGAAGTTGTGGACGCGCTTGAAATAGTATTCGCCCTGCTTGCTCTCGAGGCCAACGTTGATGAGCTGCTTGGGGGCCATGGTCCGGATGTAGGATGAAATGCGTTCTACCCAGGGGAAAAGCAGGTCATTTGGGTTCGGCTTGAGGAAGATGCTGTAAGGGCCAGTGTATCCGAGTTGGTCGGAGGGCTGCGGTTCATTGGCCAGCTGCCATGTCATGATTGTCGGATCTTCGGTATACAGACGCCCGGTAATTGTGTTGCGTCGGTTCATAACCGTCTTGATGTGATCTTTGTACCACTGCTCTGCCTGCGTGTTGTTGTAAATGAGGTTAGCAAACGCAGTGAACTCGTCGTACGAGGCAGCGTCAACCCCTTGCACTGTGTAATTTCCCCATCCTGTACCAGGCATCTCGCGTTGTGGCGACGCTGTCATATTCCAACTTGGCGGGTATGGAATTCGAGTGTTGTTCATTGCCCACGACACATACTGTGCAAAACCCCCACTCCATTGCCACTCGTTGTTGAGCGTCATGGTAGCACGCATGCCACGCTCCGACATCTCGGCAAGACAGATGTCAAGACCTTTAAATACGTCCTCGTTGTACTGACCGGGTGCTTGCATAAGCGGTGGATTCATCCGGAAAGGTTGTGGTGTTGGTGCGCCCTCCGAAGCGGCCATGATCCTCAAGTGATTGATGCCTTTGGCAGCCATCTGGTCGAGTTCTGTAACTAAACGGGAGTAGTTCCCACCTGCAGATGGTCCAGCTGCGAGGTTCATACATGCCCAGTAGTTCATTCCTTGAATATTGTCAGTATCTAAATGTTGACAGAAGAACGGGCAGTATTACCAGTCATGTAGTGCAAGCCAGTGCTGTCATGCAATCTCAACCCCTTGACGTAAACAAAATCGTCTGGTGCAATTGCACTTCCATTCTGACCGTATCCTCCTGGTGGCAGCACAGAGCCCGCCGCCAGCGAAGCCCATACAAGTTGCAAAGACGTCTTCATCTTGAACAACTTGAAGAAACAATTGTATTGAACCAAGCAGGCAGGCAAAGATCCTCGCTGTATCTTATATGTCCATCCGCACAACCCGAGGCTACGGTCCGACACTGTTATTGGTACTATCAGTACTACGTTTAATCCGCCCTTTTCTTGACATCATAGGCGGGGAAGCAAACGTGTCGAACATGCCACCTTCTCCGTTTGACCGGAGATCATCCGTCCATACATGAGAAAGACGGGCTGGCGGGCTCTCCGGAAACGACATTTAGGCCTAACATGTGGATGTTGGTCAGGATGTCACTCAATGAATTCCATGTATGAGTGAGGCACGATGACCGGAAGAGGGCGCTACTCTCGGTGGGTGGGTCCCCGTGTTAGCGTGGTGGGGAAAAGACGGCGGGCGACTAGGTTCAATCCAGACTAGAGTCACGTTTGCACATGCACGTCACTAAGCGAGAACAGGTACAGTACCAGTACCAGTTTTCTACCATGTGCTCATCTTCCATGTTCTCGTCTCGTGTCTATGTGACATGGCCGATACCATCTCACACCGTCTGGCCTAGACGACGTACCATGAACTTGTCCAGAAACTCAAAGCTGTCCTCGATGCTTGGTTTCAGCAGTGACTTGCCAGCCGTCATAGGCAGTCTCTCCGGTGCAGGTTGTGAAAGATACGTCTTTGCTCGTGTTCGATGCGCCGCGCGGAACAACTGTGTCAAAAACGTGAGCAACTGCCGACTATATCCTGATCCGACACAAAAACAGTAAAAAAGAAGAACGTACCCGCAATTGCTTTAGGATCATGTCGAAGTTATGCAAGATCTCGGCCACATGGATGTCACCGTCCATCTTCGCTAGTCTCGCCCTGAACGAGTGCTTCCTCAGCGCATGGCATAGCTCCCTCTGTCTTCTCGGCACACTCATCTCTTGGTCTCTCTGGGACAGATACTGTTCGATGCCTAGAAATGCATCCATGGCCGGAAATAACAGCAACTGGTTGCCACTTAGCCCGTCGTACTTTTCCCACTCATTCGTCTCGGTGTTGTAGTGTCCAGCGCCCCACCCAAAGAAGCCCTGAATCCTCGATAGCCATATGGAATGCGCGATAAACTTGTCATGCAGTTTGGTCGTGTAGGTAGCTATAACACCTTGCATCTGTGCAGTGATACTAGCGACATGTCTGGCACATGCAGCTGTGTCGCCTCGATCCAGTGCAATGATAGCTTGCGCCATGTCATGATAGACTGGTAAGCTGAGGCTTTCAAGATCATAGAAGATGCGAGAAAAGGCCTCTTCCGCTGCAAGAATCCGTGGTGCCATACCAGTGTTGATCTTGTAGATATAGCTCCCTGTTTTGTCGAAGTTGAGCAACAAGTTACATGCTGGTTAGGCTGTATTAGTTTAAGCCCATAGGAGTAGTGGGAGGGTTCACTTACTGACATTTCCACCATCTGATGGGCAGCCGAAGTGGCGCTGCATCGACTCCCATGGCATAGTCAACTCAACGGGTAACTCCACTACCTTTTCAAGCTGGGCTACTTTCACAACGGGTATGGTAGCCCACCTATATGCATGTCGAGTCGATGCGATGCAGCAGTAAAAGGCGTTGTATACGTCCCGAGGAAATTCGACCCAACGATCAGCCTCGGCCATGTCCATTAACTAGCGGTCGTCAGCCTGGCTTCTAGATAGTGTAACTTTCTTATGGCTATTACCTTCTTTACCTCTACCAGATCCACCCGTTCGGATAGTAGGTCGCGGTATCGTTGACGGAACTCTGAAATGCGGCTGGCGTTTACCTCATCATCGAGGGAGGGTTCTGGTTGGGGTAAAAGTGGCGCCATTTCAAGATATATCTCCCTGTATGGTTGGATGCATAAAGGCCATTCAGTATGTGCGTGATTTGCGTTTGGTGGCCATGATCCTGCGCCATCTTTCTGGATCAGTTCACTCAGTATCTCTGCCACTTCATGGTGCTCTGCCAGGTCCTTGATTGCATCACTCTTTTCCTTCCTTATATCGGACTTTGGTAGTGTTTGTAGCCAGGATTGTATAAATGGTTGAACGATTGATTTCCAAAATACAATGATAGCAAGGCTGCCTAGAACAAAAAGGATAAGTGGTTGCATGCTGCAGATTATAAAGAGAGTGGTAGTGGGAAGGATCTTAGAATATGGTTCAAACTGTGTGTTCGAGACGGGTTTTATGTACCTCCTCATTCACAGGATTTGACGCCCGACTGCCATGCAAACGGGTGTTCAACGAAAAAACAAACGCTAAGGTCAGATTGGCACATCCGCCGTTTGCAAATCCTCTTATTGCCCACGTGGCTTACCCACACGCGGCTTTGTGGCCACGACAGTTTATCAGGTGTCTCAATTGGCAAACGCAATGAGCGAAACGCCGACCTAGAACAGATAGAAATGCTCTTAGAGGCTATCATTTCTACGTAAGTATACTAAACAACACGTCTATGCCCTTCGGGGGGCGGGCTATGGGCCAGTGGCTTCGGAAACCAACCGTTATCTTACAAGTATAAGGCGGACATGCGAACGATATATCAGTACCCACTCCGTTCCCGCTCCCGGCCCCCAAAAATCCTACTCGTTTTCACCCACGAACCTTTTCTGGACCATGCTCGGCTCAAGCCTCAGTCCGGGATTAGGCTCGGGAACCGTTCGCAGCAAAAGTGCTGACTGGGAAAAGGATTTTTGTGTGATTGAATTATGTACTGCGCCCCTGGTTGCTAGCTAGTGTGAAGGATTCAGGGGCCAGATCTTAATCTAGCCTAGGCATAGCCATGTGTGGTTGACTACCTTTCATGTGTGAAGGGGAAAAAAATCATGAAAGATATGACAGTAATGCACAAAATGCGTGGACAAGATATTTGGACAAAATGCTCGGTATTTTAAGAAGACGTCTTTGGTTTGTACAAAATTGTATAGTCATGCCAACCTCAAAGACTACCCTCCTGC
The DNA here is from genome assembly GCA_000465215.2 of Pyrenophora seminiperda CCB06. Classification (NCBI taxonomy): domain Eukaryota; kingdom Fungi; phylum Ascomycota; class Dothideomycetes; order Pleosporales; family Pleosporaceae; genus Pyrenophora; species Pyrenophora seminiperda. The sequence continues at coordinate 413,877 of KE747829.1, forward strand.
CTCTTCAACCTCTCAAACAGCTGCACAAAAGCCTCCGGCTCCTGCGCCCCTCCAATCTCAAACCGTTCATTAATCTCAAAGTTAGGGACTCCAGAAATGCCATTCCGGCGCGCCTGCTGAACCTCCTCATCAACCTCTGGACCTCCCTTGCCACTCTTCAGCCACTCCACCACCTCCTTTTCTTCCAGCCCGGCCTTGACTCCCGCCTCGATCAGAACATCTTGACTCGTAATATCCTTTTCATTCTCAAAGTAGGCGGCAAAAAGCTCTTCTATGACACGCGTTTGCATTTGCGGGCCCTTTGTCTTGCCCAGCTGCACGAGGCGGTGGGAGTCGCGCGTGTTTCCTGTGTTGCCGCCGTACTTGAAATTGATGCCTTCTTCGATGCCAATCTGGCTCAGACGCTCTTGCATCATAGCCACGCGCTCTTTTCCAAATTTCGACTCGTAGGCTTGCTGCTTGTTGATGCTCTTGCCGGCATCGGGGTTCAGGTAGAAGGGGAACCAGTTGGTGGAGAAGGTGTCATTTGAGCCTGGGTGCTTCTCCTTGTAGGCTGCAATGCCCTTTTCCAGACGCTTTTTACCCACGTAGCACCATGCTTTATTTTACGGTCAGTATCTGGTGTGGTAAATATATTGGAAAGACATACGGCACACGGTATCGCTAACGATGTTGACCTGAAAGTTGGTCATCTTGCGTAGACTTGCTCGAAACGCCACGGTGAGTTATCTGCCAAACGGACTTTGCTGGTCAAGTGTGATGTCATTCTTAAGGGGCGCTCGCTCATCCTTATATCTACTGTATCACGTGTCTTTATTTGAAATTTTTTGAATGCGCGGTAGTTCTAGGTGGATGAAAGGTTGCTGACAAATTCATTGGAGAACTGAAAGTCGCCCATGTCGGCCGGCCCCTCCTTTCCAGCAACTTCCGCGTTGATTCGGCCGAGCGCGCAACTTCACCGCATCCACTCCATCTCTTCTGTGCAAAAAGTAAAAGTCCGTTTCAGCGCCAAAACTACATGTAAGGTATATTGGGTTATGCATGTCATCATACTCGCGAAATCGTAGTTTTGGCCCCCCGCTTAACTTGCTGCGTCCATGCCTCGCGAAACTTGGCCCCACGCACCATGATAAGTACAACACCCGGAATACAGGCTAGATCCAGGATACCAAGGCCAGTAAAAGCCCATCCCCACCCCATGCTCCTGAGGATGCTGGCCATGACGGCCGCGCAGATCGCGGCAGCAAAGTTGCGAAGGAACGCTCCCAAAGCGACCGCACTAGCAGCCTGAGTCGGATCGCACTCTGTCTGGAAAGAAGCGGTTACTACAGTGGCCATGGAAGCACCAACGCCTGCGAGGAACGACCCGAAAAGCCCGGCGGCTGGGTGCACGTGTTTTTGCGTAGACCATCCGAACATGATTTTGCCAGCGGCAGCAATGAGTAGACCGGGTATCTGGACCGAGACTCTACTTTCAGGTGCAACTTTCCCATCCGGGCTGTTGGCCATGGCCGTTTTTCTCATGTGATCAGAAAGCCAGCCCACAGGAATAGCGGTGATGAACATTGCTATACCGGGGCAGAGATATCCGTAACCGACCTCTGCACTGGACCAATGGTATCCTTCTTGCCAGATGGTAGGGAAGGAGATGTACATGCCATAAACGCCCGCAAACTGGATGGCTCCATTGAAAGAGACAATCAAGTGAGGAGGGTATCTGAGAAGACGGATGAACTCCTGGAAAGATGGCCGGGGTGCCTTGGGCGTTTTCGAGTCCGTACAAGGTTTGGTTCGGAAGTTTGGTATCGAGAACCAGGGCTGGTTTGCAAGAGCAGTGCCATCACCGACTAGCGATCGTAACGTTTCCGGTATGCAAAAGACAATAGCCAAATACACCGGCAGGCTAGCCAGCGAGAGAAATCCAAATACCCATCTCCACCTGCTCTCAGTGGCGAATTGGCCGCCGATGAATGGCCCCAGAAGCGGACCAAGTTGCGGTCCCATAAGAAACCAGGATAGGGCTGATGCGCGTCTCGCCGGCTCCGTAATATCAGCGATTGTACCAGCCCCAACGGAGTAGACTATGCACGACCCAAAAGCCTGGAAGACACGGAGCAAGTACAGCAGTGCAAGATGTGCCGGCAACACAGCAAGCAAAGTGTTTGCGATGATAAAACTCCCCAGTCCGACAATATACACCGTCTTCCTACCACCCATGTCCGAAGCCGTTGCACCAAACAGAGGCTATATATTACCCAAAGTTAGAAAAGCTCGACTCTCTCTCTCTCTCTCTCTCTGTCTGTCTTGTTTTTTGATTGGTTGGATCGGGGAACAACACATACCGCGACTGCGAAGACGACCATGTACACTGAAACAGTGCCATTGATGACGGATTCGGATGCCTTGAAGACGTGCTGGAACAGCTTGAGTGAAGGCAAGTAAATGGCCCCGCAAAGAGGTCCGAAGAAACCTGCTGCAGTGACAACAGCGAGAATGAACCTTTGGCGATTCACTGAGAAAGCTGAATACGGAGGAGGAGGTGGCGTCGGTGTTGTTGAAACATGATCCATGGCCAAAGAATGTTGTTGTACCGCTTTCTCAGACTCGTTACACTCAACACACCCTTCCTCTCCCTGGTACTGAGCTTTCTCACCACCAACCGCAAAAACCATGATGAAGAAAGACCGTTAAACAATGCGGTGTGCGGATAGCGTCGCTCGCTCTACTATTATCCATCCATCCATCCTTACCTACTCAACATGACAAACTGCTTACTCCACAGAGACACACCATACCCGACTGCTCCGGCTCATTACACCGTACCTATTGCGTGACTACTAGCCCCCTTCCTTCGTGCGGGGTGGTGTTACATTTTCTTGGGGTTGGGGGGGTCAAAGACGCTCAACGGATGGCGGGTGTGTTTAGTTACCGTAGGGGGAGGAAGCATGCTTCCGACATCAGCCATCGCTTGCAACCACCGAGGTGCCGAGCTTACCGGTATGCTTGCTATCAGTGCTTGCAGTTAGTTGGGTTGCAACGCGGAAGAAATCCTCCGAGCTTGTGTCCCCCAAGCAAGCACGCCTTTTTTCTTTGGACTTTTGAGCAGCGTCCTCTACCTAATTAGTACTGTTTGGTTGCAGAGTCGGGGAAAAGGCTTGGTGTCCTAAATCCTATGTAGAGCAAACCAACGGAACTTATCCTGAATAGTGGTGGTTGTTGTTGTAAGCTCTTATCAAGCGAGAGGGAGGAATGGATACACGCATCCGAATACGATGATCAATAGCCAAGCAACGCCTTAATTCCGCACCAAGGGATTACCAGCCGGGGTGTTGTTTTGCAGCTCGCTCGAAAAGAGAAAGAGAGCTACATACATATGTATTGGTGCTGACTGATCGGCAACGTGGTCCTTTTTAAGGCTGATACTACGTAGCAGAACTGGTGTATTTTCCCTTCGCAATTAAGGAGGTTTTTTTCCCACAGAATATACAGTTTTCGAAAAAAAAGAGAAAGGGGGACAGGGGGGGGGGGGGGTCGCAAAACATACGTCATTGCGGGATTGCTGGATTGCTGATGAGTGATGTGCTGGCCGGCTGTTCCAGTATGATGCTTAGGAAAAAAAGACAGGGTATGCTTTGCGAGGGTCATGTGAGCAAGATTTCGGTTCCATGACTGATGTGCTCTTGTTTTTTTTTCGAGGAAAACTTACTACATATATAGGTTGCTCCTATAAAAGTGGGAGTTAAGAGTGATGGATTAATGCTAACCTGAGGAAGAGATTATATACCCCTCACGCTAGTCATATTCTTGCAGTCGCATACCAGCATCGTAGGCAGTAGCTTCCTCCCCTAGGTAGTAACTTCCTCCCCTAAGTAGTAATCTCCGCTATATCGGCTGTGTCTTCTATGTAACAGCTCTGACAGACCTGATGCATCTTTCTACTTTCGGTTTTGAAGTCGTTGGTAGGGGGGAGAGGTGGGATTGGTGGTTTTTACTTAATGTAAAACCTTCCAGTATATCCGTTACCCTTTACTAGTACAGACGCAAGAGGTGTGCATAGGTGGAGTGGTTTGTTAGGTCATGTGTGAGAACAACATGAATCGTACTTTTGGTCTTCATTCGTCATCTAAATCCATCTACGCAGATTCCACACATCGGTCTATTGTCCAAGAGAAGCCCATATATCCCTCTTGCCTACACACCCACGCTAGAAAGAATCCAAGTCAAAACAAAAGGAAAAGCGGGCGTATATACGCCTAATCGTGGTCATAAAATGCATGAAAGATGTTTTTTTCCTCTCGTGTCAATCGCGCCTACAATTGCGTCAAAAGACCCTCGCTCTCTAGCAGCAGCACAATCTGGTGCACAGCTGTCCTGACATTGCTGACGGACAAATCGACAGTCAGATCGGCCTTCTCGGGTACCTCGTACGGGTCGTCGACGCCAGTGAAACCTTTGATCTCACCGGCGCGCGCCTTGGCGTAGATACCGCGCTTGTCCGTCTTCTCTGCGTGCTCAAGGGGAGTGGCGACGTGGATCAAGTAGAAGGATCCGTACTTCTCAACCGACTGGCGGGCCGCCTTTCTTGAGTCTTCAAAGGGAGCAATGGGCGCGACGATGGCTGCGGCACCGGCCTTGGTGAGCTCAGAGGCTACAAAGGCAATGCGTGCAATGTTCTTGTCGCGGTCGGAGCGGCTGAAGCCGAGTTCGCTGGAGAGTTCGCTACGGATGGTGTCGCCGAGGAGGAGGGAGACGGAGCGGCCACCTTGTTGGTTGAGAGTGACGTTTAGGGCGCGGGCAATGGAGTCTTTGCCAGAGTTTTGGTAACCCGTCAGGAAGACGGTGAAACCTTGCTGGTTGCGGGGAGGGTGGGATTCGCGGAGCACGCGGACGACCTCGGGGTAGGAGAACCATTCGGGAATCTCTTGGCCTGTTCGGAGACGCTTGCGGAGTTCTGGCCAGTCAGTTAGCATTTTTTCTGGGTACATGGCAGAAGAGACGGAGTAAGTTACCTGTTCCAGAAATATCCAGAGTCTTGACACCCTGCTCAACCTCATTCTTGGGCTTGTACTCGTCCGAGTCGGGGAGGTAGGTCATTTGCAGGAAAGGCACAACCTCGATGCCTAGCTCACTCCTGTACTTCTCAACGGCGTCCTGGGCATCATATGGACCGTAGAAGTCGACACCCTTTGAGTTTTTGCCTGGGCCAGCGTGGTCACGGCCGACGATGAAGTGAGTAGCACCATGGTTCTTGCGGATAATGGCGTGCCAGATAGCCTCACGGGGACCGGCCATACGCATGGCAAGAGGCAGAAGAGCAAGGACAGCCATGCCGTTGGGGTAGCGAGGCATCAGCGCCTGGTAGACACGGACACGGGTGAAGTGGTCAATGTCACCGGGCTTCGTAAGACCGACAACGGGGTGGATGAGGACGTTGGCCTGGCGGGCACGGGCAGCGCGGACCGTCAGCTCACGGTGAGCGCGGTGCATGGGGTTTCTTGTCTGGAAAGCGACAACCTTGGACCAGCCGAGCTTGTCAAAGTGCAGACGCAGTTCGGCAGGCGTGTATCGCAGACCGACATAGTCGTAGTGCTCCAGACGGTCAATGGCCTCGAGCTTACCACCCACGTAAAAGTCCTTCACTGTCTCGTACAGGTACTTGATGGCGGGGTGTGCCACGTCGCCGTCCTTGTCAAACACCTCGCGCGCCTCCCGCTCCTTATCGGGCTTGTATACATCGTCGACGGTGAGGATAGCGAGGTTACGGTCGTCGCGGAAGTCGCGAAGGGCGATGCGTGCACCCTGCTTGACACCAACTTCATCGATGGTCTGTTGCGAGACATCGAGCGTGATGGGAATAGAGAAGAGGTTGCCATCGGCAAGACGGTTCTCGGCAACGACACCATCGTAGTCTTTCTGGTTCATGAAACCTGCATGCTGCTGTCAGGTACCCGTTCTCGGTGCGACACGGCAAACACGGCAAACACGGCAAACACGAGGGGCACTTTCGCTGCCCCTCCTTTAGTGCAGCGGCATGACGACTTACCCTCCAAGGGGGAAAAACCTCCATTCAGGATGAGTTCCAAGTCGCAAAGCTGCCTCTCAGACAGCACAATCGCGGGGAGCTTCTCTGCCTCGTCGAAGAGCTCCTTACGGCGGGGCGCATCGCGCGCAATCAGGTCCTTGAGGATGCCGCCTGTAGGTGGAATTTGTCAGCGCCTACTGTGCCTCTATCACCAACTACTTCTGCGACAACTAACCATGGGGTGGGTTCGCCATTCTGGAAGCGTAAGATGAAGCGAAGAATGTGTGGTGTTCAAAGTTTATAGATTAACAATATACAAAGGCCACAAGTTGTGTTTTAGCGGTATCACAAAGCTGCTTCCGGAAGACGTCTTTGGGTCACCTAGAATGAGTATGAAGGAACGCGACTGAAGGAGAAAAGTCAGGACACGGCGTAAGCTCTTTTTATTCTATGGAGACTCCAGGCTCCATCTTTCCGATTGTAAACCATCACATTCTGGTTTTTCACTGCCGCAGTGACTAAGGTCGAAGCGGGTGTTTGTATGGGTCGGCAGATCTCGGGAGCGATTGCGCAATTGCACGCGATATTTTAGAGCCTCTGTCCGCCCGCAGCTTTTCCGTTGGGCCAAGTAACGTAGCGGATGACGTGAGCGGAGTCGACGTCTGGGTCGTCTGGGTCGTATGGGTAGTTTTGTGCAAGCTACCTTTTTTCTTAGCGAATTTCGGGAATCACCAAACGACGCGCCTGCATGATGATCATTAAATGTCTTATTCGTTTGCGAGCCTCATTGGCTGCTCTCTCGGGGCCATATCGGCCCCGCATGTACTACTTGTATGTACAATGCCGGCTGTGACTTCCGTTGACCACATGCGTTGTACCCCCATGCTATGATGCCATATCCCAAGAAAAACCCAAACACCGTGCTAATGCGAGGACAAGAAAAGACAACAACTGCGCTACGCAACAACCTATGCGTTCAAAGAAATTTGCTGCAGTTTGTTCTCAAGTTCTTGCTTCTGTTGCTTCACCTCTTCTTCCAGTCGCTTGACCTCTTGCTCTTGAAGAAACTGCGCATATCGCGACTTGGGGTTGTGGATACCACACTCTGTCTTGTTCTTGCCCTTCCAGCGTCCTGATCGCTCATCCTCTCCAGCAGCTACTGGTTGGGTCGAGTGCCAGTCACCAACACTCTTGTAGCCCCTGTTGAGAAGCTCGTTGTACGGGACATCGTTGGCATCAACGTACTCCTTGACTTGAGCAAAGCTCCAGTTGGCCAGTGGGTTAATCTTGATGAGGCCAGCCTCGTCAACCTCAACAATGTCTAGATCGCCACGCTTTCCACCTTGGCTGCGTCGTCGACCAGTCAGGACAGCCTTGACTTGAAGGTCAGAGTAGGCTCGCTCCGCAGGCTCAACTTTGGCAACGTAGTCATAGAGCTCGTCGTTTGTTTCCCAAAGCTTGTCACCGTGCCTAGCAGTGAAGTCGTTGACATTGTCACAGCCAGCAGGCTTGTAGACATGGACTGGGGTTCCGTATCGCCTCCTTACCCGATCAACCAGGGCGTATGTTTCATCGAAGTGGTACAATGTGTCCAAGAAGATCAGATCGATGTTGTGCTTAATGGGTCCTTCAAGCTTCGAAAGCATATCCACGGTGACTAGTCCAGTAAGGCCGAAGGCTGTGGTCTGGAAAAGTCCGGGCAAAGATGTGATGCACCATCGAAGAATATCTAGCCAATGTTAATCCAGTATTGGCAAGAGAAGGGACAGATGTTACTGACCCTGTGGCTCGAGCTTCTGTAGTTGAGAGTTGATGAACTTCAAGTGAGGCTTAGTGAAGTAGACCTCAGTGAGGCTTTGCTGACTCGATGCAGCAGAGGCATAGCCAGATTCCTCGCGCATTGTGGGTTGTTTGTACGAGTCGACTGCGGAAAACAATGGTGACGACATGTCTAAGGGGTGTGGCGAAACCGAGGCAACAGCACGTGCAGAAGACGCAAAAGATGATGGTGATTGTAGTTTGGTGTTTAACGAAGGCTTCCCGAAAGAAGAATCTATTATCAAGCGCTGCGTTCTGGAGGTAGAAAGAGGGAAGAGGTCCACGGTTCAGAGTATATATTCGGCGTCGCCATCGCACTGGATTTGTAACCCATCTCCGCAAGGTGCGATACCTGGGGGTGAAGACGTGCGATCACGCAATTCGCGCTAGCACATGGTGGAGCAAAACTCTTCCTGAGAGACTTATGTAAGTTGGCCTCGCCAATCAGTCGGCAGGCGAGAACATCTCTTAGATCTGAGGCTCCAACATTGTCCATGCTCGTGCGCTCCGCGGGTGTGCGTCCTGCGTCGTTGGTCGTTCATCGTCCGATGGCATGCGACTTTGTCATCCAACGTCATGCGGTCGACATATGTCGGACTTGTCGAAAGTTTGAAATCATTTTGAAAGCGACTAGTCGTTCAGACAAGGATATCTCTTGAAAGTTCAGGTCTCTTGTTTCATTGTGTCCTTCTCTTGATGTTTGCTGGTGCTGGGTTGACAACAAAGCCCTTGCCGTCTGAGCTCGGCTCATCGGAAAAGGCCCGGGCGATCGGGCGCTTCGCTGAGACCACTGGCGAGACACATCGCGTTTCCCTAGAAGTCATCGGTTAGCAAACACTGCAGACTGTTTAATTTGTATAACTATACGTAGTAGAGTTTGTGATTTTTTTCCCGAATCTCTCCACATTTCCACGTCGACGGCCACTCAGCCTTCTCCACGACATGGTTGGTGTCTCCGGTGCCACTGTGGGGAAAGTAGCCCTGCGCACTCATCTTAAATCCGAGACTGCTCGCCATCGACTCCCTCCGCGCAAGAAGCGATGCGACTTCCGTTCCTTTATCTCATGGCATATTGCTGTTGTGAACGTGGCGGATGTCACAGCGGGGTCATTGGGGTGGTCTTAACAATCTTCGCCTCGTCACACTAACGCGGCCGCGGCTAGCCGACATACCCAGGTGGTCTCCATCTTAGCATCGATTGGATGGAGAATACGACCATAGTTTATCATTTCAACACCACGGTACTCACTCGGAAAACGGTACTCTAACTAAGCTCATGTCACATTTCTCGCAGATGGCGAATCTTCTTTCACTTTCTTCACATTGCATCCTCCAGCCCCTCTAACATCACAATCTTCCCCCTCCACAAGTCTCTTGCATTCTTCCAAAACACCGCATCTCTCTCCCCATCTCCTAGCCACTGAACTTCTGCCAATCCCCTGATGTTAGCATCCACATCCCAAAACCCAATCCCATACGGATAATCCGTTCCAAACACCATCTGACTGACTGGCACACCCATCCCCTCCGTCAAACCCTTGATCTGCTTTGGCCATACAGGGCCCGCACTATCATACCAAAAGCGTGTCTTGTACGCTTCGCGGGCAGCATCCGAGTACTTTGGGAAGCCGAGCAGAAAGCGTTCGGAGATATCTGGAAAAGCACCTGCGCCGTGAGAGATGCGGTAATGCAAGTTTGGGAATTTGGCAATTGTGTTTTCGGCGGTGAGACTAGACACTGCTCTTGCAGTCTCAAAGTAGAATTCCCCTAGACCGGAGCGTAGCGGCGCTGTTTCCGTGTATGCGAGATCAGTTTCTAATTGTTTTGTGGCTTCAGGGGATTGTAAACGAGGAAGAGCTTACACGGTCGCGAATTGATCAGTCGTCCATTGTCGAGCTTGATGATAGGTTCCGTGGGATGCACAAACACAATCTCTTTCCCATGTCCCACCTCACTCGTTGCTCTTTCTTGCAGAAACTGCCATATGGGGTCGAGAGCTGCGTCGCCAGGGTACACGCTCTCGTGATTGGTTAGCACAGCAACGCCTGCTGGTCCCATTGTGAAGGCCCTCTTCAACTCTGTGACAGATTCCTGTACATGCGGCAACGGCATAACAGCCAGCCAACTGAAGCGCTCAGGATAAATTTTGCACAACTCAGAAACGAAGCAGTTGAGCAGTCTAGCTAGAGCAAGCGTCTTCTTCTTGCGCAAATCTTGGTCCTTTTCGTCAAGGAAAGCATTTGACTGTGGGGTGGATACGCTGAGTACAGAATGAGCGATATGGTGGTCGCTCATGAATTTGAGATGATCTTTTACCGACCACGAAGGTGTTGCACGGCCTGCAGCGTTTAGTTCAAGGGTGCGGAACCAGTCAGGTATGGGACTGTTATGGAATTGTCAGCAATTTTGTCCCTCATAGTGAAGTGAATGGCTATGGTTTTCTTGACGGAATCTGGACTTGCTGTGTGTGCGTATCAATTCTTCTTGCGTTTGAAAAGCTCAAGGCCGATATGTCCGCAGTGTTCTCAGCCAAGGCGGTGATGCTTGTAAGAGCTTCTTTCGCAAACGGAAGCACAGTCAGGTCAATGCCGTCGACATGGGCTTCATGTTGGATTTGCTTCCATTTCGTATTGGTGTCTCCGAACGGATACATCTTCCTCATTGGGTTAATGAAAATGAGGGGATTACAGGAGAACACGAACACGTAAAGCGGATAGATCCATGGCCTGAGGTGTGGAGTCGCTGACACTTGTGAGTGCAGCCAACGTATGGTAGGCTGGCCATGTAAGCAGAGGTAAGATGTAATATATGAGCATTGCTAACAGTGATGACCTATATGATTCGAAGGCAGAATGTTATACACAGTTGGCCTTTTTTTTTCTTATTCAGAAGTACTGGTGCAATGGTGCAGATATATGTGTACCTGGCACGCTGGGTAGCATGTGGGGAGCCGTGCTCGTACCATTTGGGTAGGAGCACCTGGGTTGTACACATTCGGGGTATTATCTATACATGGCACTAAATCAATCACTCACTTCACACTTGACCAACCTAGTCCCGTATTGACGAAAGCATCCCGATGTTTCACGGTCGGCTGCGCTATGTGCACAACGGTCCCAGGGTCACGTGCTCAGTACAAAGTTCATGTTTATCGATGCCCAATGTTGTTCCCCGCGGTGCCTGCCCTCGGCATACACAAACCTCTGTATTCCAGCAGTGCTTGTCAGATACACTCTGGATATTGTTGGTTTAGGCGGCTTAGGTAGTGCATGGTGTTTATCGATTCTGCGAGTTCGGATGCCGAGGTTGAGGCTGAGAAACGAGGCTATGCGGGGACGGCCACAGTTCGCAGACTGCAGAAGGTCCTTCAACATGGCCCTTTGTTGCACGCTGCGTCACCGGGCTACAGGATGCGGCCATCTGTGTGTCGGCTATGCGTGCATGCCTCCTGCATGCTTAGAATAGAGAAGCGCGCGAGCATCGCCCGCGCGCCCCCGCTGCCAGTACGGGTACGGTAGGTGGTGGGTCTGCGGCACCGGTTGGGGTTGGGCCCTCATTTGACAGAAGGCGATGCTGTCTGGGGCATCTGCAAAGGCCTGCTAAGGACGAACAGCACCCTGCCGTCCATCTCCACAGTTGCTCAGAGGCACCGGCTTAGCCGGCAGCAGTTCAGCGGGCGCTTCCCACGGGAGAGCCTTGACGGGCGGAATCTCGGTTCTTCCCGCTGCCATGTTGTGGGTTGTTGGTTGTGGGTTGAAACACTTCATCACATCACTCGCATTTGCCTACCGTAACCGTATCTAGTGGCCGCGCCTATCGTGAGCGCCTCGTGGGCCATCAATTGGCCGCATCGCGAATAATTGTTGTGTGCATTTGTATTTGGCATGCTATTCTGAAAGTTTTCCTGCACTCTGCGAGCCTTGTGCGCTTGCTGCGCACACCAAGTAGGTACCTGCACCCTTCTGCAGGGCCCCGAGCTCAGTCCTACTCCCACCAGATGGCTACCGGTATTGCTGACATGCGCATCCAACGGCCTACACTTACAGGCTACTTGCACGTCTTCGACCAGACGAGCCGCCCCTTGCCCGCTTGTCGCTTGCCAAGGTCTTTATTTGGGCCCTGACTGCTCGTCGAATCAGCGCCAGATTAGCCGCCCTTGCCCTATACCGCCTGTCGCTTGCCGCTGTCCCTCCACTCAACGACAGTATTATTCTTAGACATAGCCGCATCATGGAGCACAGTAGGCATCCTCAAACAGGCGCTTCTGCTGCGCGCGTCCTCCCTTGTTCGAGGGGACGAACCGCTCACGTTTTGTGGCCCGGCCACTCACAGGCCCAATGTCGGCCTTCCCTGGCCCTTTCTGATGGCGCTTGCCCTCACCACCCACTGAACAGCCTCCACTTCACCTAGTCGCACATCCATTCTCGGTAGACATGAGATCGATCCGGCGATTACAGAAACATGTGCTGGTTTCAAAACAATTCTCCGGCTCACCTACTGGCCTTTGTTGTGCATCGAGGCTCAGTATGCGGCTCAATGTATAAAGATGTTCCCTATGCCCCTACCTTGACCTTCACATCACACAGACTCACAGGTACGGTCCGCAGTTCTTTCGTTTCCCAGTGTGAGATTATTTCTTGCCTTCTCCCGCCTTTCGCTATCTCTCTTCATCACTCTCACTCTCCCACATCCGCTTTATCATAATCATAATACGCTACTCGACCGCTTCACCAGTCTCCACTTCCTCGTCACCACCTCATTTCATAACTCTGTTAATTTCATCACCATCTCATACTACTCTACTCATCTTCATCCCGTTGGTCATCATGCCTAAGATTGAAAAGGGTCCGTCACATCGCCACTCCGTGTCAACGGCCTCAGCAGCAGGCGGAACACGGAGCTCCTCCTGGTCCACAAAAGATGACGAAACTCTTATCCAGGCCAGAGCCCAAGGCCTCAACTGGAATCAGATTGGACCAAAACACTTTCCCAGCAAGACGCCAAATGCCTGCCGCAAGCGACATGAACGCTTGATGGAGAGGCAGAATGCGGAGCAGTGGGACGGTGTCAAGCTAGATGTACTAGCACAGGCTTACATGGAAGTTCGACGAGACATGTGGAGTCTTCTTGCTGCCCGTGTTGGGGAGAAGTGGCAATTGGTCGAGACAAAGGTATGTTGATTCGCCATCGTTACTAGCTCTGATACATTTACTCACACAATTCAGTGCATGGAGAAGGGACTGAAGAACCTCACCCAGGCCCACAGGTCAGCACAGAAGAAGCTCGAAAATGGTACCTACCACGACCATGAAGACAGCGGAGTAGGCATTTCTGACCTCGAAGAAGAACATGAGGATCATCACGTGGACATGTCCAGCATGTCCAGCATGCCCGCTATCCCCGAAGCTCATTATTCTACCTATTCGAGCTACCCAACGCATTCGCACCAACCGCGCGTACCAAGCATCCAGTCCATGCTGCATCCGATGCAACACCCCATGCAGCAGTCTTTACAGCAACAACCAATGCAACAACCTCTGCAACAACAAACACTACAGCAGCCTTTGCAACAGCAATCTATGCAACAGCCCATGCATCCACAGGCGATGCAATATCCCCCACATCACCTCTCGCACCAACAATAGGCACTCAGCGCCAACAATATTCGACACAATATCCTTTAACACTTCTTATTCATTCCATATCTCCTTATCACGATCGCTACGACTCTTCTGGCTTGTCTCTACTCTACAAGCCTTCTCGTTTCTATACCCCATCTCAATACCCCGTCGGTACCCAACCCGATCTGACCCCTGCCACCTGGCAGTTTCTATTCACTACACACCCACCCACACACACACCCACACCCCATACTTCTTATGGTGCTCTTAGACCCCAACCTCTCAGACAGTCTTCATTCGACTCGGAATTTCTGGTGCAAAAGACAGCGGAGGACCGTAATCGAGATAGTAAAAAAGGACAGGACAGGACACTCGCTTCTTTTCCACCTGATCTAGAGCCTTTGTGGTGTTTGCTTGGTGGACGTAGATTTGTGTTATTTAGGATACATTTTGCGTTTGCGCAGACAGCCCCGATAGGATTGTGTTTTTTATGCCTTGTAGGGTTTTTACCGTAATTATAAACGCTTCTTTGTCAATGTTTAGTCTGTTGCCTTCTTGGCCATGAGCTTCTTATACGAAGAGTTTCGCACTTGTCGTACACTAAAGTACGGCTCCATGGTTTGACTATTATTTAAGATGCAATTTCGCGTCTTTGCTAGAAGCCGTAGACATTGAACACAAGTAGGACACCTATTCTGGATTCCGCTCTAGTTCTCTACACGCCTACGAGGTAAGGCTGCATCGCTCCCTTCCTCCATCGCTAGCCTAGCACAGCCGCCACGCCGCACACAGCCCACCACATGGCACAACCACCAAACTACCCCACGAACGGCTCCAACACACAGTAAGCACGCAGCAGCCCCGCATCTGCAGTCCCAAAAATAAAAAATGTCATCCTGCAGGCTGCAGCGGGTCCCCATAGTTGGTACGGAATACTATGTACATATGTACCAAGTAGGTCATCCGTCACCTGACCCCTCCACACACACACGCGCGCCATGAATCCACGCTAGACGAGCATCATGACATAACCACCTTAATTCGGGGGTGCGGGTACGCGCCATGCCATGCATGCACCGTCAAACAGCCGCACTACTCTCAGCCCTACAGTTTCGCATGCTTTGCGTGTCTTTTCTTCTCTCTTTTACAATGCGTTCCATTCCGCAATGGCACGAGCGCCCCTCCTCCGCGTCCCCTACACCGACCCCTTCCCCTCTCCCCGCATAATCCCCGCCAACGCAACCACCACCAACGGCGCCGTCGCCGCGCTCGTAGATTTCCTCGCGCCGTCTCTTTTCCCCACAACAACATCTACCGTACCTCGTTCCTCGCTGGCAAGCAAACTCGATCGTCACCACCGCGGCAATGGCAAGACGCTGCTTCTTACCGGTGCTGGTATATCTGTGGCATCGGGCTTAGCAGACTATAGGGGTACGAAGGGGACATATACGCTTAACAAGGGGTATAAACCAGTGTATTATCATGAGTTTTGTGAGAGTCATGAGGCGAGGAAGAGGTATTGGGCGAGGAGCTTTTTGGGCTGGACGAGCTTGGAGAGGGCGAGGGCGAATAAGGCGCATGAGGCTTGTGGGGAGTTGGGGAGGATGGGGGTTGTGGGAGGGGTGGTGACGCAGAGTATGTTTTTTTCTTGTCATCTTTCTTTTTGTTCTTGTATATTGCGTATTTCTCTCACACCCACACCCACACATTATTCGAGGAAGAGAATGCTCAGGCTAATTCACCCACAGACGTAGATTCCTTCCACCCCACCACCCACCCCCACCTCCCCACCACCGAACTCCACGGCTACCTCCGCTCCCTCGTCTGCCTCACCTGCCGCTCAGAATACCCCCGCTCAACCTTCCAATCCCAGCTCTCCGCCCTCAACCCCTCTTGGTCCGCCTTCCTCGCCGAAATGCTCCAGTCAGGTGCTCTAGATACAGAAAACCCCATCGAGCGCGCTAGACGCGGTCTCAAAGCAAACCCGGACGGTGATGTAGACGTCCCAGATGCTCCTTACACCACTTTTCGCTACCCAGCTTGTCCTGTTTGTCTGGAAAAGGGGGCTGTGCGGGCAAATGGCAAGACGGTAAGGGTACGCGTGGATAGCGACGGAGCGTGGGATCCCAGTAGCGAAGGCGGCGTGTTAAAACCCGCTGTCATCCTTTTTGGCGAATCTATTCCTTTAGCTAGCAAAGTGCAAGCGGAAAAAGCGGTAGAGGAGGCGGACAGGTTGCTGGTGATTGGGAGTAGTCTAGCAACGTATTCTGCGTGGCGGTTGGTGAAGAAGGCAAAGGAATTGGGTATGCCGCTTGGTGTGCTTAATATTGGGGGGGTTAGGGGGGAAGAGGTGTTTTTTGGAGAGGAGGGAGGGGAAGGGGATGGGGGGAAGAGGGCGGTGAGGCTGAGTGTGAGTGCGGAGGAGGTGTTGCCGAGGGTTGTGGAGGTTTTTGGGGGGGGATTGGGGGAGGGGGGAGAGTGGAGGGAGGGGGGAGGAGTGGGGGGTATAGGGGGTGAGGTGAGGTGTGGACATATATGTATATATGCTGTACAATGCGAACATGTTCAACATGGCTAGGGTGCTTTTTTTGTTCCAGAGAAAAGTATAAATTCTTCCATCCTCCTCCTTCTCAAACTATCTTTCTTCATACACAACCAATTACTCAAAAAAACCCACCCCTTCCCTTCCTTCCCTCATCATCTACTCCTCAACCACCCTCCCCAGCCCCTTCTCCTTCTCCCCCCTCTCCCCCCTATCCTTCCTATTCTCAATCAACACCCCCAAATCCCTCCCCCCCACCCCCTTCAACTCCTCACTACACCTCCCACAGATCCTCAACTGACACCACGTACACGTCCACTTGCGCTCTCTATCATTCTCCTTGCAAACCATGCAGGCCATTGGTTGAAAGGCATTGTTTGACCAGATGTTGTGGCGGTGGGCTGTGTAGCAGTTTAGGTGGGTAGGTGTGATGGCGGGGATGATGGGGAGGGGGATGGGGAGGGGGTGGCGGGTTAGGGGGGAGAAAGGTGGTGGGGTTTTTGGTTGTTCTTGGAGGGGTTGTGAGGGTTGTTGGGGGGGGGCTTGGGGGGAGGGTTGTTGTGGTGGTGGTGGTGGTGGCGGCAAGGATTTCTTGCGTGATGGAGGCGAGACCTCGACTGGTGGTGGTGGTGATGGTGTGGGCAGCGATTTCACGGGTGCTGTAGCTACTGCGTCTACAGTGGGCGGTATCGGTAGGGATTTGACGGGAGAAGAAGGGAGGGGGGATTGCCCCGGCTCAGGGGAGAGAGGGAAATCCTCGAGGTCAGCGGACTTTGGGTAGAAACCAGCGCTGGCAGGCTGGGCGGCGGGAGAGGGTTCCGGTGTCTGAAGAGAGGGTCTGGTGAGGGGTACTCTGAGTTCTGCTGGCGGTGGTGATGTTGAAGCCGGTGCAACGGGAGTGGTGGTAGTGGCCACTGTCACTGGCTTCTTCTCTTCCGCAGGCATTGGTTGTGCAACACCGGCAGCGGGAGCAGCAGCAGCAGCAGCAGCAGCAGCAGCAGCAACCGGCTCAAAGCTAAACGGACGCCTCTGATCGCTCGCCTCAGGCAGCGGTGAAAGAGGCGAAACCAACGAATCATTCCCCGTAGCCGCCGGCTTCAAAGTAGTAGGCGAAGGCGTCATCTCAGGCGTCAAGTTACGCATATCAGGCCCATTTGCGTTTGGGGGAGGAGGAGCCGGTCTCATCGCCTATATCATGTAACCCCGTTAGCAAAAGACGAACTGCAGTTACAGAGGACAGGGGTAGGAGTTTTCAAGTACCCTCGCTGTTGTTAGGTTCGCATTGGATGGTACGAGGACTCTTTTTTTTCTTTCTTTCTTTTCTCTATCGCACGAGCACTGGTGCGGGGAAGGGGAGACGGATATATACCTTCAAGACGTTGAAGCCGGTACTGCTCTTCCCACGCATGTGCAGCGGCGAGGCGGGTGCTTTGCCGCGGGGGTTCGAGGGGAGGCCGGTGAAGACCTTCTTGGGTGGTGCGGGCGGTTTGGCGTCTTCCTTTTCTGCATCAGGTGTTGGGGGAAGTTCGGTTCGCATGTTGCGTGACTGCTCGCTGCTGGGCTGGGGCTCGCTGGATGGTGTGGGTACATCCCGCTTGCTTTCCACGCTGGCGTTGCGGGGAGTAGCATTTGATCGTTCACTGTCAACGCTTGCATCCCTCTGTGCGGATGTACGAGATGCTGGTGCACCTTTTCTTCCGCGTGGGCCGTTACCCAACTCTGCAAGGCTCTTGAACTTCTTCACTGCTTCAGGCACGGCTTTGCGCTTGACAACTGGCGGTGAGACTTCTGTAGCTTCACCCTGGGACAAGAGAGAGTCACGCTTTGCAAGCTCTCGTGTCTTTGAGATTTTGCTTCCCATGTCACCCTGCCTGACTGACTGCCTCCTCTCAGACTTGGGCGGTGGAAGGGGAAGCTCCTTATCCGGTAGGGACTGTTTTCGCACAGGAAATGACGGTGTGGGTGGAATCGTTGCCGTGGACCCGTTGCTAATCATCAGATTTAACGAAGGTGGTTTGGATCCACGAGATAGGGTGCGTGACACAATCCTCTTCCTTGGTCGCGGTGGGGAGTCTTGGAGCGGGCTAGTGGGGGACACAGGTGTATCTTGATCGTCTATCGCACGTTAGTTCAGTCCATCCAGTTAATCATGATGCGTTCCTGATGACGTTTTACAGAAGCAAATAAAGGAAGGCTGTGTTGAGGATTGCGCACGAACATGGCGCTTCGCGTGAAGCCAGGGCGCGATCAATGTGGTTATAAATCAACCTTGGAAACTTGAAAGTCCCGGAAAAGCAAGTACATGGAAATTGGACCCGTATCGATGGACTGTCATTGTACCATGACCAAAGAGAGTTTGCTTACCTCGCAATTGAAACTTTGCCTGCATTGCCCTTACACCAGGGGGCAGTACTTTGCGTGGAATGTTATTTGATCGTGGAGTTGGGGGCAGCGACTTGAGTTCCTTTATAGGCGAATATACTGTAGTGGATGCATCACTGTGTCCGAACCCAGTGGCATAATCGTTGAGTAGTGCGCTGACGATGTCGTGTCTAGAGGTAGTAGCGGATAGGCCTTGTTGGGGCATGAGGTCGGCCATTGTGATAGATAGTAGTAATGGATAAGGTATGATAGCTAGCTATAGAACGAATGTAAGAACGAATGTAAGGTGTCTGAAAAGACCCGTGAGTAGTGACTGTAAAGAGCGACCGAGGTAACGAAAGAAAGCGACACTGTCGACAGGTCCCAGCCCAATTAATATCGACTTTGCACGACTAAGAAGATAAATGAAGGAAGGAGGAGAAAAGAAGGGATGCGCGTGGCGAAATGTAGTGGAGAAACTTTGCTGTCTCAGATACAAGAGAGCACACGGGATATGGCTGACAGCCCGGTGGGCGGACCTCTCAAACGCTTCATGCGTTTGACATCGGGTGAGGTACAGTTGGCCTGTCACAGGGTGACGCCAGCCATGATGAGGATCGTCTTTGCAGGGATAGAGGTTCTGGAGATGACAGGATCACAGAATCATGGCCAACCCCACTATGATGCGCGATCATATCGATAGCTCTGTGGCATTGGTTCACTAGGGCCGATTTTCAATCTAGGGCAGTACCGGTATATTTGGGCAGGTACTATCTGGCTGCAATACTTCGTACAGTTGTCAGCAATAATGGCAGATGCCAAGTGGAGAGAAAAGCCGGCAGACGGTGGGCATGAACGGAAGCTGAAGCACAATAAGGCACCGTCGTGATGTCCGAGTCCTGAAAATCAGGGGGTCCATGACCGTCGAATCACAGAACCCCCACAAGTGAGTTTCGCACGTGACCAGCTTCCATGGTGTTTCAGAATGCCGGATTTGGGCGTCCCGGAGCACATTCGAAGGAAATGCCGTGTTCTTGGTCTGACATGTGGTGCAAATGCGTTGTTGACGGGTGTGACGTTCTCGGCTCCACACATTGTAGTTGCCGGCCTTCACGTGGACCAGCTGGCTGCCGGTATATCGTACCGTACTCCGTACGGCTCTGGCTTTTGCGCAGTTACAACATCCTCTTGGAATTACGCACTTTTGTTACAAACGAAATGACAATGATGTAAACACGATGCGCGCAAATTTACTGCTATATCGTAGCAAACTCGAGTGCGCGATCGCAGCGGATAGATTGTGTGGCTTGGACGTGGAAGCGTCCCAGGTCCATGGTTAGTGCTTTGTGCCATGACCCTTCATACGCTGGTCAACTCAAAAGTACCCAATCACTCTGCAGAACATGCGTACAGGTGTCCGTGAAACATCTTTTGAGATTGCTCCATTGTTTGTTTGGCTTGCATTCTCCCGATACTATATGCCATGTATCGCCATGGATTCGAGAATGAACCTCCTTCTGAGGTCATCCTTGTATAGAAATCCACACCTCCTCCTTATATCCAAAATAGACTTCCTATGCCACAGAAGTCGCTGCTCTAGGCCCACTGCACCCATTGGGATTCCGCTCCAGCTATACAGTCTGGTTACAAGTTCTAAAAAAAGCCTCCGGTGCGCCATCGCTAATGATCGACCATCGGCAAACGTCGATGGAAACTGGGGTAAAATCAAGTACATACATACAATAGAATCTTAATAGGGTATCGCTCCATCAATGGAAGAAGAAAAGTACAAACATTAGAAATAGGGTAATAGTAGGTGTGAAGGTCGTGCTCATTGTTGGCGCAGCAGCACCCTTGAGCGGAGCGGCGGTGACGTTTACGAAATTGGAGCCGCATGCTATCGAGATTTGCTGGGCAGCTGAGGTATAGGTCTTTGAAATGGGTTGTGTCGCATTATTGCTGTAGACGGCGAATACACCCATTGCTTGTTGCAAGCAGGAGTTGCAGGTCGGCCTCGATCCCCCTGGAAGTTGCTGGCCGATGGGTAGGTAATAAGGATATGCGTCACCAGGCGATGACGTGTTACTGACAGCGTCGGCGAAGCAATAGTTTCCACCACTGTCGTGTAAACAGCTCGCCTTGTACGCTGGTTGGTAGGCGATAAGGCCATTATAGGCTTGCAACACTACTGGATTATCGCTCTTGTAGTCGGATTTGCATGCAGTGTCCTTTAGTAACTGGATAGCGAAACTATCCATGATAGTTTTACATTTTGTTGAGTCTACCCCGCAAGTCGCGTCGAGGGTCTGCGTAATGCGAAGGGTGGATTTTGATGCGTCAAAGAAACCACTTGACGTCTGGGACTTGTTAGTACAGTTGAATACCCAAAGACATGAACGAACGCACCTGTATTAATAAAGAAAAAGGATCGCAGCTGTTGAAATCCTGGCTTTGCCGTAGGGTATGTAAGAAATTGGCGCATGAACTTGAGAAGTTGCTAGAAAGACCGGTATCGAACGCTCTTGGAATATTGAAATCGGTGGCAGCGGCCGTAGGGTCGGTTTTAATGGCTCGCTTTGACAGTGATGAGGGATCGTGGTTTGTCGCATCGTCATCGATTTGTAGAGGAGGCATTAACAGCGGCGGCGGGGGGCTTGAGTCCAGGTACAATGCCGGTTTCCTCCAGGCCAGGTCGTCGTCTTCGGCGCGGAAGGCTGGTCGATCACCATGTGTCTCCGCTTCCAGTATGGGAGCAGCTAGGGAACCACAGGATAGAAATACAATTATTAAAAACATAAACAAGGCGCAGGAGTTGAAACGGAGGTGTGGTGACACGCGAAGATATACGGGCACACGGCAGCAGCGGTTTTCGTGTTGCCTTTTCCGCGTTGGCAGGGGACGATGGTGCGACAAGGTCGCTACCGACGGGCACTTATCGAAACATTGTGACGCCATGGCAATAAACGTTCGTGAATAAGGCTATTATTATCCTTGGAGTTGCGCCCAGATCTGGTAGCCCATAGCGGTCCGTTGACGACAGCCGCCTCTTGGTGGTGACAGGCAGACAGACAAGTGACAGGTGCGTGTTCCAAGGTCCAAGGTCCCAGGACGGAGGTTCGGGTACCTGCAGGGACTCTGCAATATCGGAGGCTTTTTGCGGGCCGCCAGGGGAAGATAACGGTGGTGAAGAAAAGGCAAAGAAAAGGCTTGTCGATGTTCAATGTCGATCGTCACCAAAAATTCGTCTGGAGAGTGGAACGGACTTTCGTAGATTTTAGCAGCGTCTCGAAGATGCCAATGCGTGGGAGCGGCGGGCCCTTAACAAGTACATATGCCATGGAAGTTGCCAATCCTACAGGCCACCAGACTTCCTGATGTGCTAATTAAGCCACAGCCAGACTTCGCTGTTGGGTGATTGTATTGCGATTGGGGTCATGGAAGCTATGGACAAAGTCACGGCTCGTGCATCTGCGGGCGCTGATAGGTTTGCGATGCATTGGTTCGTGCGATGCAATATAGTCGTAGCCGGATCCGGCCATGTTCTGGCCAGCGAAAAACGGGACTCCCGCCTGTCCAGGCGGTGATGCTTCAGGCGCTAACCTTGTGCTGCTCCCTGCACGGCGACAAAGTTCCATCTGTCAGCTCCTGCGAGGTACGCTATTGCGATATTGGCGACGGGACTGCGTTGCCACAGCGTTGCGGGCGGTAGCCATGTGACGACGATGCACTGCACTTGCGACTATTCCTGAAGACAGCCATCGGCCCCGTCTGATAATTCCAACTTTTAAGCCTGTGATATAGACGTGGGGGAGGGGGAGTATAGGAGGTGAGGTATATGATGCACCGGTGAGAGGTCTGTCGTCGCGGCCTCGCCTGATTGTTCTCGGACGTAATCTCGCAGCTCGCCCACTCCACTCTTCCAGCTTCCCATTTCGCCAAGCCAATAAGCCACGCCCCTAGGCAGACTCCATTTCTCGACGTCCTTCGACCTCCACTTAATACTGTGTATTCCGTACGCAGTACAGAGACAAAGCTGATGGATGCAATTGTTCATTCGTGTCAGCGTCCACCAACACCAGCCTCTTTGTTGGCTCGCCAGCCTGCATGTCTAGTGCTCACCTTCCATCCACATCCTCTAACGTGCGCATAATGTACATCCATATGCCCAATTACAGTCGAGATCTTTGCCCATGACTGACTTCCACATCTTCGCAAATGCTCACCACCGCCCTTCCCCATGTCTTCCGCTCCTTGACATCCTCCAGCGCCTTTCTGACCCCCTGCAATCCTCGATAGTCCTCCTTGTACACAACAGGCTGTATCTTGCCGGCTTCCACTAGCTTCATGAAGCCAGTCCAGACGTCCTTTGTTCTCTGTGGATTCCTTCTACCGTCTTCTCCGAACCGCTGCATTGCATCAGCCATCAATTTGGAATCGATATGTAAGGCAAGCAAGCCAAATACTCACGTATCCAAGCACCGCCACCGACTTGAGCAGGATTCTGTTCGCACGAATATTCTCCACATTTCCGTTTCTCGCTGCAAACCCAACAATAACCAGGCGACCGCGATACTTCAAGCACCTGACTCCGCTCTCCACAGCGCCAATGCCATCGTACACCACATCAACACCCTCACCTCTTTCCGTCAATTCTTTTACCCCATCTTCCCATCTCTCATCATGGTAATTAACCACAGCATCTGCACCAATCTTTCTCACCATCTCAGCCTTCTCTTCATCGCCCACAACAGCAATAACTCTTGCACCAACTGCCTTTGCTATCTGCACCGCCATGACACCTAGACCACCGCTCGCACCGAGCACTAACACAGCCTCGCCTGATTTGAGGGTGGCAACATCAAGCAGTGCGCCATAGCTGACTGCTCCGCTTACTCCAATGGCACATGCCTCAGCATTTGTCCACTGCTCAGGTACACGACGTACGGATTCTTCAGGCACGCATATTTGCTCGGCATAAGCGCCCAGTCCGCCACCAAAAACACGTGTACCAGGCTGGAAGGTCGAGTTGGCTGAGCTGGAGATGACATGACCGGCAAACTCAGTACCGGGAATAAAGGGAGGTTGTACGTGACGTCGATTGTTCTGGTGGAGACCTTGGACATACAGAACGTCGACGTGTGTTACTGCTGCATGTGTAATCTTGATACGAAGATCTTCCGGTGATTTGCATGCTGCCTTGGGGACGGTCAAGGGTCGAACATCTGTGAGATTCTAGATTGCGTCAAAAGTGAACTATGTAGAGTTGGAACACAACAACTAGCCGAACCTACTGTAACAAACTTGTCAATAAGAATGGCTTCCATGTTACTCGCGATGCGCCGCGGGTCGAAGAGTTCTATGCCTTTGGTGCTGAGTAGCAGTCGCATCGGCCAATCATGTCGGTGTATAGAAACAAAAGGGATAAGGCGTACTGGTACTGCGGCAGCTTGACATGTGTGGGGTACGGATTACGTGTGTTGCCGAGGTTCAGAAGGGGTTATCGGCCTTTTGTGAGATAGCAGTTACTTTTCACAAGGCCGTAGCCTGTCACTCTGCAGCACAGTAACAATACGGCCACTTGGGGATAATATAACGTTTTGTAGTGTACGACCTATTGTAGCAGTATGTACGGAGTATAGGATGATTTTCACTGCGTCTGCGGCCTCCTACGATTCGGCCTGAGATATTTGGGATAATTGACCCACCAGTGATATTCAATGGAGCCCACGACAAAGGCGGTGTAGAGGAGGAGAAAGGCGAGGATAAAATAATTTGCAATAGGAACTTCCTGGCGCGGTCGCTCAAGCGGCCCATCGGGGGGCATGGGGATCGTTAGCAATTTGATAAGTTCATCATGAGTTATATTGAATTCGTTTCCGATCAGGTCGAGCAGGCTCGTGGGTGAGGGCATGGGGATGTCCATGGTAAGGTCAGGCGAGGCGGCGGCGTGGGTAGCAGCCGAGACGGCGGCGGACGCAGCGGAGGCGGCGGCGGACGCAGCAACAGCGGCGAAAGCAGCAGATGCGGCAGCAAAGACGGCGGACACAGAAGCAGAGACGGCCGCAGTTGCAGCGGAGGAGGCGGCGGAGACGGAGGCAGCGGCAGCAATAGACGCAGCAGCAGCAGCAGCAGCAGCAGCAGCAGCAGTAGGTGCCGTACGGGCTGACAAAGTCAGTATTATGATGCATTACTCGGTCGTTGAAAGGTATTTACTAATTATTGTAGAGGCAGGGGAAGCGGGGCACTCGGCAGCGATCATGACCGCCCACAATAGGGCCATGAGAATAGAGATGAAGCACTTCATGGCGGCTTGTGTAGCTTGTGTGGAAGAGGGAGTGGCTTTGTAGTTGACTCTCAGAATGGATGGGTATGGTAATGGACCTGAGGAGTCGATGGAGTAGTACCTAGGTGTCATGTCATGTTATGTCATGTCATGTCATGTCAACCGACCATCCACCGCGCCTGCCCTTATTCATGGTGAGCAGCTTCCCTCCAGCATGGAGGATGGGAGTCGTGGTGTTGGTAGTGGGCGGGAGTGGGAGGGACGTGACTTCCGTTGCGGCCATGCGCACAGACCATAGACCAGGAACGCGCTTGCCTTGGCTAGCGCGGTTTCTTTGGGTGAACCTGGCTCAACCAAGGTCCCCAAGTGAAGATGAAAACAAAGACGATTCCCATCGCCGCTTGACCTGTGCTCTCGAGCTTCTCTTCTTTAGCCTCAGCTGCGCACCCATGCGACAACCACACGCTGCAGCACATCTCAACTGAACGCCTGCCTATCCGCACCCGCTACTGCGCTCTTACCCAGCTTCGAGACAGCCCCCGGCATCACTAAGCTCACGTCTTTTGTCCTTTTCCCTTTCCGCAACCATGGCTTCTTATGGCAGCGACGTCGAAGAGGACGAGGAAGACTTCAACCCCGCGCCTGAAATCGACGAGGATGATGTGGTTCCGAGCAACAATGCCGCGCGCAGGCCCGCCGCTGAGGATGATGAGCCTACCATGACCGGCAACGACGACGAGGACGAGGAAGGTGGAGGCATAGACATCGACAACGATGATGACGACGACGAGGATGAAGACGAAGAAGATGAAGACGACGAGGACGTCGTGGTACGTCTCCACTAAACGACCAGCATTCGTCGCGCGCCTGCTTGCTAACTTGGACCAGGCCCGACCCTCGAAGCGGAGGAAGAAGGCAAAGCGCAACATGTTCATCGATGTTGAAGCCGAAGTGGACGAGGACGAGGAGGAAGAGGAAGAGGGCGACGACGAGGGCATTGACGAAGTCCACCCCGATGACCTTCTGGAGCCCACGGGCGCCGATCTCGACGACCGCCACCACCGTGAGCTCGACATGCGCCGCGAAGTCAACGCCCAAAGAGACGTCGAAGAAATCGCAAAGGAGTTTGACGAGAAATACCGGCGGAGGCAGATGCAGAGCACCCGCCGCGGTGGCGCAGGCGCAGTTCCCCTGGCGCTACCCACAGTCGACGATCCATCCATTTGGGGTTGCAAGTGCCGTCCTGGAAAGGAGCGAGAGATCGTCATGGCCATTCAGAAGCGTATCGACGAGAAGCTGCGCGCTGGCATGCCCGTGCAGGTCTATTCGGCTTTTGAGCGAGGCCCTTCAGGACCACAGTCCGGCTTCCTCTATGTCGAAGCCGACTCAAAGGCGGCCGTCGTGGAGCTGATCGAGGGCATACAGAATGTCTTCATGGGCTCCGGCCAGTTCTCCATCCCCCCCAAGGAGCGCCCGGACCTGCTGCGAAAGAAGAAGCGCGCACCTCTGGAAGTCGGCAAATTCGTGCGCATGCAGCGACCTCCTACATACAGGGGTGATCTAGCAAAGGTTGTCGAGGTCTCCACCAACGGCCTGGACTGTGTTGTGCAACTGGTCCCACGTTTAGACTACGGATTGAACGACGACGCCAATGCCGCTGTAGACAACAAGCGCAAGCGAGGTTTCTTTGGAAAGCAGACCGAACGCCCACCCGCGAAACTTTTCAATGAAGCCGAGGCGAAGAAGCGACACATGAAGCATCTAAGCATGACTGGATCTGGCAATCAGAGGGCATACACATACAAGGGCGAAGACTACCAGAACGGCTTCTTGATCAAGGAGGTCAAGGTCAACTGGGTCAGCACTGAAAAGGTCAACCCCAAGATGGAAGAGTTGCAATTCTTTTCCATCCAGAACGCTGATGGCACCGAGACTATGGATCTTATGGCTGTTCAGGCTGCACAGAAAGCTGCCGACTCTGGCTCTGCCTTTGCCGCTGGAGAGAATGTTGAGATCTACACTGGTGAACAAAAGGGCATCCGCGGTACCACTGTCACAGTAACAGGCGATATTCTTACACTGAGGGTCAGCGAGGGTGATCTCAAAGGAAGGAGGATCGACGCCCCTGTCAAAACCCTACGCAAGCTCTTCCGCGATGGTGACCATGTCAAGGTCATCGGTGGAAGCAAATACGTTGATGAAGTCGGTCTAGTTACCAGGATCAGGGATGATAAGATCACCCTGCTGTGCGACTCGACCCAGCAGGAGATTACTGTCTTTAGCAAAGACCTGAAGCGCGCTGCTGATTCAGCAAACCTTGGTGCCGACTCCAACTTTGACCTATACGACTTTGTGCAGATTGAGTAAGTCGAGTTCTCATTCGTGCAATCTACCCACTAACAATACATAGTGCCTCAACTATTGGCTGTGTAGTCCGTGTCGATCGCGAAGTACTGCGAATAGTTGACCAACAAGGCGATGTTCGCACACTTCTTCACACTCAGGTCTCGCAGATTGTTGGTAGGAACAAGCATGCTGTGGCAACTGACCGCGATGGTTCCGAGATCCGACACGAGGACGACGTCAAGGAGCATGGAGGTGAAGGCCGGCAAGGCAAAGTGTTGTATATCCACAGAGGTGTACTTTTCGTCCGCAACCGCGAACTGGTCGAAAACCAAGGTATCTTCGTCGTACGCAGCAACAATGTCGTCACCATGGCAGCAAAGAGCGGTCGGGCTCAAGCACAAGGCCCAGATCTCAGCGGCATCAACCCCGCCCTCAACGCAGGTGCAAATAACGCGACTGGCATGCCTCCACCTCGTGCCCAAATGGGACGTGATCGTTTGATCGGTAAAACGGTCGTTATCCGCAAGGGTGCTTACAAGGGTCTTCTGGGCATCGTCAAGGACACCATGAACGACGAGGCTCGTATCGAGCTTCATACCAAGAACAAGCAGATCTCTGTAAAGAAGGAGCTCCTCACGATAAAGGATCCTATCACTGGTGCCAGCATGGAGCTTGGAGGTAAATTTCCCAACCGCTCACGTGGCGGTGGCGGCTACTCAGGTGGAGGAGGTCAGACGAGCTACGGCGGTGCAGCTGGTGGGCGCACACCAGGCTGGGGCAACTCCGGTGGGGGTGGGGGTGGGCGCACGCCAGGTTGGGGTGGTGGAGGTGGTGGTCGTACACCAGGATGGGGAGGCGCTGGTGCTAGTGCTGCTGCTGGTGGCCGAACACCTGGCTGGGGCGGAGACGGCGGACGCACAGCCTATGGCGGCGGCGACGGCTCGCGGACTGCCTACGGAGGTGGCGATGGCTCGCGGACATCTTATGGCGGTGCTACCGCATATGGCGGCGCAACATCCTATGGCGGAGGAACGGCATACGGCGGCAACGACGGAAACCGCACTTCCTATGGTGGCTTCAACTCTGGCGGCCGCACACCTGGCTGGGGTGGCGGTGGTGCATCGGGAACCGCGACTTCAAAGTCTGGCGGTGGAGGCCTATCTGCTCCCACACCCGGTGTTTACAATGCTCCTACTCCAGGTGCGTATGCAGCACCCACGCCAGGAGGCTACGGCGCTTACTCTGCCCCTACGCCCGGTGGTCCCCCCATGGACGCCCCGACTCCTGGTAATTACACTGCGCCCACGCCGGGAGATACATCGAGTGGTAGGTATGCTACCGCTC
Organism: Pyrenophora seminiperda CCB06; assembly: GCA_000465215.2. Lineage (NCBI taxonomy): Eukaryota > Fungi > Ascomycota > Dothideomycetes > Pleosporales > Pleosporaceae > Pyrenophora > Pyrenophora seminiperda. Next base: position 442,214 of record KE747829.1, read on the forward strand.
CTACTCCTGGTGCTTGGGACGTTGCGACGCCAGCGCCCAGCGGCGATCCAGGCTATGACTAGAGAGCGAGCGAGATAGGCTGTTTGGGTGGAATAATTTGCCGTTATTCAAAGTCTGGTTTTCTTATCCGCGCGTGGGTTATAGACATGGGGAGAGTGGCTGAGAGAGTGAGAGAGAGTGTGTGTCTCTGCCATGCACAGCACAAGAAACAGCTAGCTGTTTGGGTGAGAAGGCAAAGCGGACGTCTGGCTAGCTTGCTTCCTTGTTTGCTTTGCTTTTGCATTTGAAAGGGAGTTCTTTCTGGTCGAAAGCAAAAATATCTCAATGGATTTCCCCTATTTTACTTTTATTGAATGAATACAAACGGTTTCCGTCTTGTTTGTCTGTTCCGTCCCCATTCGCCTTTGACTTTTGTTTTATACAGTACGACCAGGCAATTCAAAGACTCAAGATCCTACATACTGGTACATACTATACTGTACCCCCTTCCGACGAGCACTAGACACAACGATAGGATCTTAGACCCATCTCATGCCCACTACACACTTTTGAAGTCAAACCAAACCATCGGAGACTCGGAACAAAATACGATACTTTTATGCCTGATATGATACTTCATGCCTGATATGATGAAACGGCCTAAGGAGGAGGGAGGGGAGGTTCCCGCACAAGGAGTTTTGAATACCAAACCGCTGTTTTTGTGTGGATTGGGGTTAATTTAATGGTGCAAAAAAAGAGAAGAGGGCAGAGGACTGTGTGGCACGGTAGAGATATGTATGTGTATGTTATGTTGGATCCATTGGTGACAGAGTGAAGCAAGGAGGAAACGATCAATTGACATGCACATCTATGGATCCGAAATAGAAAACCTTGTGGGAGATTTGAATCTACAAAGAAAAAGTAGAAAAGGAATAACGGAAAAATTTCTTAACGTGGTATCTTCCATCCATCCATCCATCCAACCCTTCCTCCGCATCCGCTACACTTACACAGAGTATTTAATACAACACCCCCGCGCAAAAACACTTGTACCAAAAACAAGAGAGAACCACCCATAAAGCCCTATACAAGAAATCCGTTTATCCAAAAAAAATGAAACGGAAAGGAAAAAAGCGGGAGGGGGAATGCGCTTTTTTAGTACTTGGGCTTCCGCCTGTCAACGACAATAGAAGGAATATACGTAGGCTTTCCCTTGATCTCAGTGACAAGAAGCGATGTGGCAGATGCAGTACTTGTTGGCGACACCGATGACACAGCAGGTGCTTTGTTCTGCACCGTCGCATTTACAGGCATGTACGCATTGGGTGTGCCAGCCATGGCACCCACATCCATCATGTTAGGCGCACCAAGCGTGTTCTGAATGAAGCGCGAGTTGAACTTTACAATCTTCTTGATGGCATTGAAATCCGCGACCGAAATGTCCAGCGGGTCCTTGACAATCAAGAACGTGACGCCCTCTGCGCATGGCGGCGTGGTGAGCGATCCAGCGTACTGTAGGATATCGGAGCTCTTTAATTTAGCCTGGACGTCAGAGAAGTCGATGCCGCCTGCAATGGGCGTCTTGGTGCCTGGCGTAGCGATTTTGGGGAGCGACGAGGACAGCGAGGAGATGATGGACGAGGACTTGGTTGCTGAGACTTGGAACATGAGGGCGATGACGGCGAGTTGCGACGAGTCGGCTACGCCTTGGTGTACCATGTGGATCTCGAGCGGGTAGTACTCGTCGCTGATGTGGTGCTCCGAGGGCGTGTGCATGTGGAACTGCACGAGGCGGTAGTCTGTACCTGCGAAGGAGGTGGTGCCATTTACGACGACTTCAATGGTAGTGCCGAGGTTGAGAAAGTCCATGGAGGCGACTTCTGGGATGGAGAGGATAGGGCGCGAGGTCGCGAGCTTGATGGAGGCATCTAAAGTGGAAGAGTTAGGAGGTGTGGGATTGGAAGAGTGGAATACAGTAGGGGACGTACCGATGTTGATGGGAGACTGGTTCTTGCCCGTCTTGCATGCTTCGTTTGCTACACTGAGAGAGGCCCAGTTCATGGCTCCGTTGAGAGGTCCGTAGCCAAAGGTGCCGACTTTTACGGTGTCATCCGTCGCACGCTTAGCCATGGACAAGCCGTGCATGCAAGTGGCCGAGGCCGTGGAAGCAAGGAGGAGGGTCTTGAAAAGCATGATTGAAGAATCGGTGGGTGAATGAATGAAAGTAGGTAAAGTGAGATACTGTTGTAACCTGACTGCCTGAGATGCCTTGTAAAAAAGACGGGATACTTCGTTTCCTTAAGAAGTCCTGTTGTCCCAGCCCTCTTGTCTACACCAAGCCGTGGGTGGCCGGACGGATACGAGAGGGTGTTCGATATTAGCGCTGACCAAGACCAGCAACAAGAGAACGTGTAGTAAACGAGAGTGGATAAACCAAGATATCCGCAGGATCAACCTTGCCGGATCGCGTAACCAAGAAGATCTGGAGTCGAGAGTGATGATGCTCCAAGACAAGAATAAGCCCGTTAGGGAACGCCTAGGCGAGGCTGAGCAAACGCAAAGCAAAAGAAATGAACGACTAGAAGATACAAATGACCGATTGAAAGTGAACCAAAGCAAAGGGAGAAGCGAAAAGGACCGTAAATGGTACAATCCAGGCAAGCAAGAGAGCCCAGGGAACCTGGGGGGATAGTGGATATGCTTGGAACAGACGCTAACAAGCTTCAAATCATGCAATTCGCAATGCGTAGACCTCGTCAGCTCCACCGAAGCCATTCCGGTATTCTAGTGTATATCCTCCATAGCTTCATCCAGGGCCAAGATCCCCAAGGTTGGTGAGGATGAATCATGACAGGTGCCACATGGTTGATGCGATGACAGCCGTGTAACGGGGTTTGTCATAGTTGACGGATGCCAAGTTGAGCGTTATCCGTCAAGCAGCGACATTAAGAGGGGGGTTTGCAGGGTCAAGACTTGTGACAGTTGCTCGGCAGCGCTGCGACGTGGGGAACGGTAGCGAGACCTGGCACTGGGGCACCTATAATGCAGTTTGCCTGCGGTGACAGTTCAGTAATCCTGTCCGTGACCTTCCTGCGCCACAATTAGTTCATGGCCAAGACAACAATCTTGGGCATTTTTTGCGAATGAAGACCTGAGCATAGTTAGCCAGCCAGTCAGTCCGGACCAACATGATTGTCAATCCACTCCCCCAAGCACAAATCACTCCCGCCTCCACACCAACCAACCTCACGGATAACCTACGATCCTCCACGATCGACACGTAGACCCAGCCGTGGATGCGTACGGTGTATACGTCTACCCACCCCTGTCCTGTCCTGAAACGTGCTGCCTTTGGCTCTGGATCTCCAAAACGTCCGTCCAACGGTCTTGGCACACTTCCGGCCTTAGAATTACACGCTACCTTACCGGCTCTCGGAAATGCTCAAATTCAGGCACACTAACGAGGCTGGCGCCAATCCACGTTTCCAGGCATGTCAATTTCTTGCCGGCGTATCCTAGAGGGAGGAGATGCCGGTTGCTTGTTGTCGTCACGTGGGGCAGAGAGCATTGTACCTCGCCGACTGGTCGTTCAAACCTTTTTCATCGTCATCTCATCGTATCTTGTGAGTTGTTCGCCCTTGAACTTGCCAATGAAATGATGGCACCGCGCTGGAAGACTGGAAGGAGGGTCGGAAGTGAGAAACGGAGGAACGATGGACCGCGTCACCCCGCAACAACGACCGCATCATTATGGCAAAGCCACCAATACCACCTCCAACCTCATTCTTCACGCTCGCTATCCGCCAACAACACCGTTGCGCGCGGGTAACGAAAAAGAGCGTCCCAGAACTATCCAATCTTGGCAGCAGTGGCGTACAAAAATCCCCGGTAATAGGCCAAGCAAGTGCAAGCAAGACTTACCGACAGCCGTTGATGTGCTACCTTTGGACGGGAAGATACGGTACCAGGAACCCGGATCTTGCGCACAAGGGCGGCTTCGCGCGGCACCACCTTGTGGTAATGCACTCAATTCTCCCGAGTGACTGCGCCTCCCCAATCAACACGGTAAATATGGTAGCCCCAAACGTGTCGCAACCTGACCCAAGTCTCACAAAACACTGCTGCTGCATCACAGTGAGTAGTGACGCGCATCTTGACATGCACTCCCTCGACACTAAAGACGGAGAAAAAACGCGGGTCCCGCCCCACTTCGCATATCCAAGGCTCTCCCCAGGTTCATTCCTGTTAGGATTGATGTGCTGCTTTGCATAAACCAACAGCGGATCATATGTATGTATGGACCTAAGAATAGGACGCTAACCATCCCCCTTTCATCTCGTTCCTTTTCTCCCAAGTTCAACACCACGCCAAGCATCTTTCGTCTTTTGTCAGTATGTACGCTTGGCACTCTATGTCGTACCCACGCCCATTTGCACCTTCGGTCTTTTTATTCCGTACTCGGGGTCGCTCTATCTTTCTTCACACTAATCGCACTGGCCGACATGGTTATAACGGGTAACGCCAATGGATTATGCGCTGCCCACGTGCATACCCGTGACTTGCTGCGCTTTCCCCCTGTAATAGTGTCAACTGATGTTGCCTGGCAGTCTTGGGTCCAGAGTTCGTCTGGCATCTCGCCAAGTCAAGCGTTAAGAAACAAAACGATTCCAGTATCTGCCGGTATTTCTTCATTTGGTCTCGCTCTACCAAGACCACCAGCTGCCGAGCCGTCTTACTTGGTCACACCACCACAGTGAAAGGTGCCCATCGTCCTAGATTTTATCACGCCATGGTGTTGCCACCAAGACCAAGACCCAGAGACCAAGACCATAAGTACCTATCTGCTCGGATCTTCCTTCCCCATTGTCGCAATATCCCGCTCTTGGCACAAAGAGCCTTGGGTTTTCTTGGTATAAATCGCTGCATGATAAACAAATTCCCCGCGGCCGGGACAATCATGTTTCTCGTCAAGATGGAGCGTCGCTCTAGCTAATAAGTGCGCTTGACAGAAGATAACGAGGTGTGAACAGGGGCTTGCTTGGCAGCATAATATATCTGAAAGATGATTGGTGTTGGCATAATACTCGGAACCTTTTATTCTACCACTACGATTACTTCGTATTCCATCCAAGTATCCAGCCATTGGATGTTTGCCGCCAGCCTGCTGCTGTGGCTGATTCGGTCTTAATTCGCAAGTTCCTCCCCGCTGGGAAACGGAAGAGAACGGGCTCCTCCATGTACCGGATTCCAAATCGTTGGTGCTGGGTGCTTACGTACTATCTACATATGCACACTAACTACCCGTTGGCGACCGTTTATCTACTCTTGGCAACTACCCATGGCGGAATGTAAACGAAACAACTCAGCTTTCTCTTGGCTCGGCGGTTATAATAGGGATTCGGGTGACTTGCTGGCTGTAGCAATGCGGAAGTAGTGAACCCTTTTTTCTTCACTACATGATATGCAAACAGCGGGATTTCTTGGTTTTTTTTGGCTTGAATCTTGGCATTATTGTATGGTATCAGTGCAGTTCTTTCTCTGCTTCTTCTTCTTCTTCTTCTTTCTTCTTCCTTGTTGTGCTACAGTCATACGGGCTATCGCCTGATCTTAGGTGGAGCGGCAGCTGCACTGCGCTCGTACCGACTATGTCCCTCCTCTGAGGCATGGGCAGCAGCAGCATCAGAATCATCACTGTACCCCGCACCGCCAGCATCGTGGCTAACCAACCGCTGTCGACTATCCTCCCTGCGCAGAGGCGTGTCAGCAGTCAAGGGCGTTGCCGGACTATCCAAGTCGACACCCACCACCTCGCCGAAGCCGTCGTCCGGCTGTCGGTAACCTCTTGCATACGAGGTCCCTTGATCTTCTTCCAGCCCTTCCTTGGTACCAAGATGCGTGCGGCTCGACGCTCTCGACGACGATGCAGTGCCGCTGCCGCGCCCCCCGTAGTACGGCCCCATTTCGGTGAGAGTGGTGAACGTGGACGGCGTGCCTGGGTGCGAAGAAAAGTCATCGGGCCGCCCGTATAGCTCGCCGTCGCCGCCAAACTGCTCGCGGAACTCTGCTCGCTTTTTGAAGTGGGCAAAATCCAGCTCGGATTCTGTTACTAGCTCCATACGCGGTAGGTTCGCGGGGCTGGTTTCTTGCTTTGCGGAGTCGCTGCTGTGGTCGTATTCTGTGGTGATTGAGTCGCCGAAGCGGTTGTAGCCTGGTGTTGATGGCATGGCGCGGTCTGTTGATCGACGACCCGGCTGCTCGAAGATGTTGTGGTCGTCGTCGACGGAGCGGTGAGCGTAGGTTTCTTGTAGTAAATGTTGCGACTTTGCATGCACCATTGGGGTTAAAAGTTTCTTATACAGTGCAGGATGACCGTAGCGCGATGAAACTTTGCTGCTCTTCTTCACCTTCTCCTTGGGATGCTGCTGCTCGGTAGATGACTGCGTGCCTTCGACATCTGAAAAGGGAACCGTGGAGTAATACACCAGCTTGTCGTCAAAAGCCTTTTTGCAGTACCACTTGAAGCCGAAGAGCAGGAACGGAAGCGGAACCATGGCAAACAGCATGTTCCAAGTACTCGCCTGGGCCACGTTAAAGTCCACGGGTCCCACGCCCTGTGCACCGACGATCAGGGCGATGACTGCGTTGCCAAAAAGGACCGCGAAGAGCATACGGTTGGCCGCCATGCGCCAGAAGCGGCCACCAGACTCGGTCTTGGTAACGAACACATACTGAAGCAGGTACTTTTTGAAGACGCAATCCATGGCCAGGTACAAGGCCGTCACTGGCAAGATGATCGGCTGTAGGGCGCCCATGCAAATCCCCACCGTCGCCACGAAAAGGTAGTTGTTGTAGTAGTCCGCATACGGAAAAGGTTGTGGTGCAGAGAGCTCGATAAGTTCTCTTGGTGTTGGTGAGAAGCACTTCCGCTGAATCCAGCTCCAGGCCAGCACCCAAGCTTGCGAGAGATCAATGGCGGCGCCCAGGTTGCGCTGCATCTGCCAAGTGAGCCAGAAGGTAGACACATTACACAGGCCAACCATGATCTTTGAGAATAAATGGCCATCACGCATGGCTTCCCATACACCTCGGTCGTGTGCGGCGATGACACCGGCAACAAAGCGCCATGCCGAGCCAAAGACGGAGAAGACGACCAGGTTATTGAAGACGAAGAAGGAGTACAGTCGCGCCGTCACATGTCGCTCTCTCGACGTCTTGGAAATGTCACCAGAGTGTGTAAACAGCCGCCTAAACACCACCGGAACACCCATGTACATGAGCGTCTGTACCAACGGCGCCAAAATACCCTGCGCAATAGCCCATCCCGTCGGATGAGCCGCCAGATTCGTCTGGAAAGCCGGCCACACAAGCCCCAGATGAGAGAAGTCGGACAGAAAAACCGAGGTGAGCATGTTGGGAATGACAAACGCAATCGTAAGCAGTACTATCCACAAGCCATCCCAGAAGGCGCGTATCCTGCGCGTGTTTCGTGTCATGGTGAGATTCTGCCAGAGGAGATCGTGCGGTCGTGGGGCTAGGTAGACGTCGCAGCCAGCGGGGCCTTTTTTTCTGCTGGCATAAGCGCATGCGTGGGCGTCTTCGATGTGGTCGTAGGAAGCGAAGCCGTAGGGCATGGGATTGCGCATATCCACACTTTCTCGCACTTGCTTGATATTGGTTTCCAATCTTGCGATTCGTTTTGAGAGATAATCAATGGCGTCCTGTTTGCCTTTGCCATAGACCCCCTCATCTTCTTTGGCTACCTTGCACGTTGGCCGGTTCAAAGGTAACCTATTGGGATTATGCAGGTATTTGGCCAGGTGCTTTTCAAGCTTGCGGACTGCTTCGTCGTGGGCTTCGATTAATTTGGGAAGATCCTTGACGTTACGGCCGATTACTGTTCGAGGAAGGCTATCAGTCGGCATCGTCTGTTCGACGAGATCTACTAGCCCAGCATCCGTCCGCGACGAAAGAGGAACATGCGTGAGCTTTGCAATGTCAGCCCAATCTTCTCTCCACATGAAGACCAAACAAAAACTTACAAGCAAAGTCCTCGAATGCAAACTCTTCCTATACTCCTCCGAATCAAAATACCCCCTCCTAAGCCTAACAACAACCCCATACCCCCTCCACAAAAACCCACACACCGTCCCCTGCACCACATACGCAAAAAACACATACGCCCAAAACTTTCTCCCAAAAATATACTGGGGTGTAAACTTCATCAGCGTAGGGATATTACTCCACTGGTCGTAGAAACTCGCGCCTCCAGCTACGTTAATCGGTATTAGCAGGGCTAGGCCAACTACCATGAGTACGAGGAAGATGTTTCGCGTCATGCGCATGAAGCGCAGGAAGACTACTGCGTCTAGACCGATTGTGTGGACGAGATCTTGCTCTGAGACATCTTTGACTGCACTTAGCCAGCCGAGCGGCTTGTTGTCTAGAGGTTTGGGGCGGTGTCTCTCGTCGGCATGTTTTGCGCGGGGGGCGTAGACTCGTGAGATGCGTGGTCGGAGGAAGCAGAATACGAGGACTAGGAGGCCGGAGACGACGAAGGAGTATACGATTGCTGCGTAGATGGAGTTTTGCTGGACCTGGTTTTCAAGTAAAACTAGTTAGTAAAGGAAAACGATATTAAGTACATAAGATTAAAAAACCTTACCTCAGCTTGAAACGGATCCGCAATCAAATCCAGAAATTTATCAAGACCACTTTCATCCCGCCGCGCGACTTGCATGTTGAACCGCTTCACCTCTCCCCGTACAAGTACCCAAGCGAGTGTAAGAAGGGTGTACGTAACTGGAAATACCCCGATGTGTTTGTTTGGTGAGTTGTGTAGAGAAAGAAAAAAGAAACAATTAGTAGTAAGTTTAGGTGAACGAACACGTCAGTCAGTAATAGCGAACAAAGAAAACAAAACAAGCGATACGTTAGAAGAGAAAGAAAGACCGCCCGTCCTTCAGGGCAAAGTCGTCACAAGTCGCAATGATGATCATCCCTCCCACTCCCGCGGTCCCCCGTGCACACAAGGGTACGCGTAGTACGTACGCCTCTCCCCCACATCCTTGAAGGCATCTCGGTCTTTTGTTGGGAAAGAAAACGCGCTGTACACCTACACCAGTTACCGGTAGTGTCTAGAACCCTCTGTCTCTGTCTCCCGTGTAAAAAATCGTCGTCATGGAAAATCGTCGTCATAACCACCCAACCCACTCGCACTCGTAAATGACACTCACCCCGGACGAAGCGGAAGCGGACATTCGCGCTTATCCTACGCGCGCGCATCGTACAACACCCAACTCCACTCTCCTGTCTTGGAAAGTTAAACCCACCTAAAAATAGCACTAGAATTTCGTCAAGTGTCGTGGCCAGCAGCCACATCGATCGGACCGAAGATTCGGGAAAACTTAAGAGGGAAAGGGCACGAGGGGGGGGGCAAGGATTATGGTATTAGGTTTACATGGAAGTTCTAGAACAAGGGACGGGAAAAATACACACAGAAACATAAACGGGTTGATGGCATCGGTTGATAGAAAAAACCGCCTTGTGTGTGGCACTGTGGCTTCTAGACCACATGGTTACGCCATCTGGATCTGGATCTGGCACTAGTGCTGGTGTTACGTTGTTGAGTGTGGAGCATGCTGCATGGCTAATCGATAAAGTATTGAAAGTAGCCACGGCGTTTGACGTCACATGTGGAGCAAAAGTCACCAGTCCATGAAATGCCGTCACCTGTGGTCTATGACAGAACTGCTTTCAAGAGGGACATACATAGCTGGATAGACGAGGATTACGCTACATATATCAGCGTAGTGTCACGATAAATCGGTAACAGAGAGGTGGCTTTAAAGCACCCTCGGAAGAAGAAGCACAAAATCTCCCTTTCCCTTTTTGGTACTACCTAGATCACTCAAAATGTGGAAGTGAGGACGACACACACAGCTCAAGCTAAAACATAAAAATCTCGACCGACCCCAACCAGGGATAGAAGATGGTTGATTCATCGCAAAAGTCAAAGTCAATGTTCTCTACCATTACCTCTTACTTTGTATCTTGAAGTAACTATTCAATAAAAGACTATAGCTTAACTACACGGCGCTCGGAAGCACTACAAACATTTTGATCTGTCAAAATTACCTGTCGTCCATCTCGTGAACGGGGTGGGCGTCTCGTGACTTGGGGATGTAGACGTTAGTTAGACTCGTCTCTCTCTGTCAAAAAAACTGCCCCAAATACATTATTTTCAACCGCCCCGTCTTCAATTTTCAATTTTCAATTTTCAATTTTCAATTTTCACACCACACCACGACATGCATGCCCCCCCCCCTCATCATCATAGAAAGCCAGCTGCGCGCTAAAGTTTTAATCAATCACATTCTATCAAAAAAACAGAATTCGCTCCAACTCAACTCAGGAAGAAGGGAGAGGGGAGAGAGGAAAGAATCTATGGATATCACGAAAAAGAAGGAGGAAAGATTCAAGAAAGAGAAGAATTGCAAAAAGGTAAAAAAGGCCGATGAATGTCCAAGTACTCATCATGCCTTCTCCTTCTTCTTCTCCTTTTCCTTTTCCTTCTTATCATGGTGGTGGTGCTTTTCATGCTTCTCATGCTTTGCGTCCTTTTTCGCTGCGGCTTCAGCCATGAGCTGCTCAAACGCCATAAAGTCACCTTCTTCTTCGGGGTCGCGCTCAGCCTATGTAGAATTTCTGTTAGCAATCCATCCATCCGGGCCCAACGCGAAAGACAGCAAACTTACCTTCTGGAACATCTCGCCAATAATCATGAGCGCATGCGCCCTCTCCACCCGCTTCTCCAGCTTGATCTTCTTGTCGTTGAGAACGGCGTCACACACATCTCGCAGCACGCTCTGAATCTCAAACTTGCTGCCTCGCCATGCGGCGGCGAGAATCTTGCCTGTGACCCTCTTCTCGTACTCGGCTTTCTTCTCATCTGTCCACGCATCACCGCCCTGCTGTTCTAGTTTTGCCATCTCCTCCATGGTGAGTTGTGCATCTATCGCAGCAGACATGGTGGACCAAGTATCTTTGACAAGCGTACCCTTATCCTTAATACGAGAAAAGAAGCCTGAGATTCCAAGGAACTTCTGTGATTTGAGGAATGAAGATGCTTTCATAACGTAGGTTGTACCAATGGCATGGAGGATCTCGAGGCCAAAAGACTCCATCTTGAGGTTCTCAATCTCGAGCTGGATCTTCTCTTTGAAGGCAGCGGTAACGTCGGCAGCTTTGTCGGTCTCTGTCCACACTGAAATGCGATCGACAAGTTTCTTGGAGAGGGTTGAGATGCGCTCGTCACGGATCTTCTTGCGCTCCATTTCATACGCCGCGAGCTCTTCTCGTTGCTCTTTGGTAAGCCCGGCCTTTCTCTTCTGCTTCTCCCGGAGCTCCTTCTCTGCATCAGTCATACCTGCTGCCTCCATGCGTGCATCTTCCTCCGACTTATCCATAATGGCCATGCGGATCGGTATGCCTTGAGATTGCGGTGTGCTTGTTCGGGATGGAGGCGACGTCGCTCGAGGAGACGTAGACGACTCGGCCGCGTTCGCTGCGTACACGGGTGGTGGTTCAGCATATACCGGGGGCGCATCTGCTGCATGCGCTCCTGCGCGCTCAGCAGCTGCTTCGGCCTCCTTAGCCTGGGCAGCTGCACTTGGAGCTGTTGTTTCTGCGGCGCCAGTCGGCGGGGTGGCCTCGGTCGCGCCAGTCGCTGGGTCTTTCGAGGCATCAGTCTTTTCTGCTTCGGCTTGAGCAGCAGCCTCTTCCTCCATCTCCCGCTGCGAAATCTCCATGGTCTTTGTCAGGTCCTTCATTAATGAGATCTCACCGATCCTATACGAGTTAGCTTCCTCCGTTCTAGCCCAACTGTGATTTCATGTCGTACCAGTCTACAAAGGCCTCTCCGCCAAAGATCATGGTGAAGAATTCGGACGGATCCTCTGCGGCTTGTCAGCGTGGTGCGACTGGAACATCTGGGATATGACCATACCAAATCCGCTGCTGGGCATAGCCCCTTCCTTGCCATACTTGTCGTATGCTGCTCGCAGTTGTTCATCGCTAAGTATTTGGTATGCCTCGCCAATCTGTCATGTAATCGTGAGCCCCGCAGTCGTTGAACAGCACCCACCAGGCTCGCTGTAAGCGCGGATCGCGCAGGATAGACGTACTTGTTGGAATTTTGCATGCGCAGTTTCGTCGCCGGGGTTCTTGTCTGATTTGGCGTTAGTTCCTGGCGTGCGAGAGGAAGTTACTATTATGCGCTGTACCAGGGTGAAGTTTGATAGCGAGCTTGCGGTACGCCTTCTTAATTTCGAGTTCTGAAGCAGTAGGCGGCACGCCGAGAGCGTCATAGTAGGCCGTTTCTACAACCATGATTGCGAGTATAGGTAATTTAGGGAGTGTGGTGGGTTCGACGGCGAGGATTTGTGGTTGGGCGCGCGGCCGGTTACAAATGCCTGCTGCCCGCGTGAAATTCGCTGCACCGCCACACCCGACGTCACCACGCTAGATGCTCTGAACACAAGACCCTTAGCCCAGTGAGCAAGGTACATCCGAAGCAGTCCGGCTCATTTATGGCGCATGCACGTGTCCTATGAAATGGTTGTGACATTTTATTCATTCGTAGATATGCTATGCTCGATATGGAGCCGGTCTATACAAGCTCAGAGCCTCCTCCCCCACCCGTTCGAGGTATACCCACCATGACTATACGGCTCATGTGGAGAAGCCTATGTCACACTTCGCCGCCCATGCAGACGCCATGCTAGAAACCCAGTCCGTATCATGAACCGTTAAGCGAGATACTTTTAGACCAAACAGGGAATAAATGAAGGAAATACAATCCGGAATGGAGTGCGTCGTGTGTCCGGGGACGACGGGGGTATCGCAAGCGCTAAACATGCTATTGCATGCTTGAACCTGTCGCAGCATCCTTAGACGCTGAACTTGGCCTTTGCGCGAGTGCTGCCGGCATGGGCTGCATCAGTGTGACCGGAGAACTCGACGGGATCATTCTCCTTGAGCTGGAGCGCCTGCTTGAAGCGCCTGCCAATCTTCATCAACACCTCCTTGCCCTGCTCCTGGGTTCTACCCTTACCACCCTCTCCGGGAATGGCGCGGCCGACTGAGCGTGTCCAGAGACCGATACGGTAGAAGCCTCGCCTCACGTTGACGACGACACCCATGACCTCGTTGTCATCCTCGTCTTCGAGGTTTTCGCCGATGGCAGCCAGCATGACGTGTAGCCAGAGCGCATCGATGTTGATTGCCTTTTTATCCTTGAACTGGAAAGCCCATTTTCCACCGTGTTTGTTTTGTGAGTCTTCCCACTCGGGTCGTACGCCCTTCTTGAAGAGATGGTAGTCAGATTTCAGCGCGAGGTCGGACGTGGGGGTGATGTTGTTCTGGGCCTAATGTTAGCTTCACCAGTTGTGTTTGTTGTCAAGGGCGGCGGCTCACATAGATACCCCAGAACTCCTCGACTGAATCGAACGAGATGACCTCTTTTAGCAACTCAGCCCAGTTATCGCCCTACAATTGTTAGCAGACAGCACAAGCCGATGCAGACAGTGCGATAGCGTACCTTGCCGCTCGGGGGCTTGGTGAACCAGAGCGTCCACGTGTTCATCAATGGGTGCTTGACGTTGAAGTTTTCAGCATCATGAAAGACAGTGCGGATTTCACCCTCAGAAGAAGTGTTGTTGGTTGACTCCTCCTTGCTTTCACCAGAGTTCTCAGTGGGCGAGATGGGAATAGTATCAAGCGGAACCTGCTGATCGCCCTTTGGTGCTGCTGCAACTTCGGCCATTTTGAAGTGATTCACAGAGGTTATTGGTGTTAGTGCAGGCGTTGCAGGACTATCGAAAGGAGCGCAGGTAATAGTTGGCGGTCGTGCGAAATTTAAGAGGGTGGGTGGTGGGTGGTGGGTGGTGGGTGGGACGAGGATAACTGGTGGGGTCGTCGCAGTCGCGCCGGGCGATTTCGCGGAAGCAGTTGCGGGGGTGATGCTGCCTGGACTTTTATTTGTGCAGGAAGGATCGAATAACAAAGTGGCTGTTTGCGGCGAGCGTGTCTGTCAGGAAGAATATGCAATGCAGTTGCATCTCGTGTGAACCCTTTGGTCTTGGCACGCTAAATGTTGACCCCAAAGTTTCAAGCGTGTAACATGCAAAATGCCAAGGCGTTGACCCTCCATGTCACTCACGTCATATAGCTTATTTGTCTCATGGGAGGTAAAGTTCGTATTACTTTTCATGGTAAGAGTGTCCACACCACCACTCCAGAAAATCCCTTGCTGAGTCTTCCTAGGAGCAGCCTCGTCGCCGAGCAAGGCGTGTATCAATATAAGCACATCTTCGGCCCAACGACCGCTATGAGAAGAGCAGCGTTGGAATTTGACATCCGTGCTATGGTATCACGCTACACTTGCAATCGCACGTCCACAGTGATTCAGAATGAAAAATTAGTAATGATTACATGTACACTTACCTTAGATGACCATATTCCTCGCCCATATAATACATATAGACATTAGTGTACAAAAACGTACGCTCATAGCTCGCTCTTGAGCAGAGTCTCGTGCACTTCCGTCACTTGCACAGTGCTGTTGTCCAATCCTGCGAAGCTCATGAGCTTGCCAAACTCAGTCTTGAACTGGCTAAAGGCAATGTCGAAGCGAGCACCGGCAAGCCACGCAATACCCAGCTGAAAAACGTTAGCAGAGTTTGGGCATAGTCCACATTCGAAGCATACCATGATGAAGGTCATGAAGAGGACGGTTCCGAAAACGGCCGCGATGATGTAGATTAGGTCCCATTTGGCTTCGTTGTCTTCCTTTTGCTTCTTTATCGCCTCTTCTATGCTGGCTGGCAACTTCTTGTTGACTGGTGGCTGTTGCGACGGGAAGATGGACTCGATGAATTGCTCAATCTTGAATGCGTTAGCAGGAACACTTCAATAGGTCACCAGCGGTTACTTACTCTTCCTAATGTGATGCTAATCTTCAGGAAATTAGGGTCGTGCGGGTTGTTCTGCTTGGCAATCTTGCGAGCATATCGCCTGAAGACCTCGCAGACAAGCTGCAAATTCTGTGTCGACTCTACCATTAACTGACATGCCTCACCCTTGGTAATCTTGACGACCTTCTGGAAGAGGGCATAGTTCTGGAAGCACGCCTCCAGTGTCGCAATGGCCATGGTCTGCGGAATGGCACAGAAGTTGAACACACTCTGCTCCCTAAGACCGGCTAGATAGTATAAGCAGTCGTCAGCCCGAGTCAATGCAGTCAAAATCATCTCTGAGCTGCAGTTCAGCGCCTGCTGCTTGTTCTCTGGCTTGAACAGGTCTTCGAACTTGTCGACATGCTTGGACCAAATCTCCCTAGGCCAGAATCGCCGTCCGTCATCGAAATCCTCTTTGATGTCACGGGTAATGTTGACCTGCTGAAGGAACTGACCCATGGATTCCATGAGTTCTGGCTTCTTCAGTAGCGCTGCGTTGGCCAATCCAGCCTCAACAAACAGGCGCGTGCAGCCCTCGCCAACGAGACCTGCAACGTAATGGCAGTAGAGCTCATAGTCCTTGATGGTGTTGACACCAGCATTGAACTCAGCATTGTTCGCGTAGTCTGCCATGCCGTTACCCATGCGCTTGGTGATGTCCTTGATAATTTCCTGGTAGGCTGGCTTGATCTTCTTAAACTCGTCAATGACTACATTGAACTCAACCAGGAGCTGCCTGTCCTTCTCGTTCGGGCCGTTCTCAGTGAAGTTCCATCCGTCCTGCTCTAGGATATCCTGAAAGTTGCGTAGTATAGGCTCCTTCTTCGCCAGGGGTATGGTCATATCATCTTCGATCGTATCGAGACCGCGCAAGACCAGGTAAAATAGCGTCACAGGCACCAACAGATCAGGGTGTAGTTCCAGAATGACGGCGGAAAAACTGCGGCTCGTCAAGTTGAGGAAGTGGAAGCATCGTTTCAGGGATTCGCTTTCTTTCGACTCGTTGCGCTCGTGTACGGGGTTGTGCCACACTTTCCTGCAGCGGTATTAGCAGCATTCCTGCAGGACGCAAACACCTAGATGCATGGAGAGGCCCTGTATCGATCGTAACACGTACCATTGAATGATGGAGCGCAGTTCAACGGGGTGAACAGCGTAGTAGAGAATGCTCCTAGGGCTCGGCATGATGGCGGCGGTCGGTAAAGGAGTTGGGGGCTGGGGTGGAGACTGATGCAGCCTTTGAGAAACGAAACGATATCACACGACACAACCAAATTAACGGAAGCGTGTAGGACAGTGTTGAAACTTTCAAAGATGCTCGTACGATGAGCTGCTGGTGGCTGGGCGCAAAAGTTGCTCTCTCGAATTCGAAATTAGGAGTATCGAGTACTGTATCTCAGTCTCCGCAAATTACACACCTGGACCCTGGCGTGCACGGCCTTCAGTGACCCGCAGATTCGTCAACGATCAACATGTCACTCACATGCAGAACGTGGAAACGGGACGGCATGTCATTCTGCCATGAAATAACCCCTGGCTGACTCGGAAAAATCTCCAATGGCGATGGTTTAGAGATTTACATAAGCAACAAATTCCGCTGAGCCCGCCAATCACGGTTTTCACTGTAATGTTTTCGTCTCTTCGGTTATTAACCGCTTAAAATGTCATCCTACTAATCATGACTATGACA
Source organism: Pyrenophora seminiperda CCB06 (assembly GCA_000465215.2). Classification (NCBI taxonomy): domain Eukaryota; kingdom Fungi; phylum Ascomycota; class Dothideomycetes; order Pleosporales; family Pleosporaceae; genus Pyrenophora; species Pyrenophora seminiperda. The sequence continues at coordinate 458,897 of KE747829.1, forward strand.
CAACAACAATCAATCACAATGCTAGTAGTCCTTGGTTATTCCTAACACGCATGTAGATGTAGCTGAGAAATACTGAATCCAGGTATAACCAAGTGCTACTGGTATTAAACATGATTATTGCTGCACATATACTCACCACAACTCAAGTGCGCTCGCTCAGTTTGCGACGGATTTCAGTACTGCTCAGCTTGCTCTGGAACGTCTCATCCACATTGTCTTCTTCTCTAGCATCGAGAACTGCAACTTCAAACACTTCCAGCGGTTCCCACCCCTGCTCAACCCTCTTTTTGTTAACTGCAGCACCCCCACTCTGTGTCTCGAGGGAGAGGACCAGCGCAGAAATCTCTCTATCGGTAATGGTTGGGCCGAACGGGTCCCAGATCTCAACATATCTGATAGTCAGCCCGAATGGATAGTCGACGTTAACGGCATGTCCGTTCGGCCCGGGAGCTTGGACTTCTCGTATGCAGATGCGCTCATCATCCGCGGGGCCAAAGTAGAGGAGTGAGGAAAGAAAAGCATGTACGGACTCCTGGCGTTGTTTCCAAGTTTCAAGGTGTTCAGCGAATTTCTTGTTCTGTAGCAGGGCATCGCCGGTGATTCCGACGGTGAGTACGCTGGGTGGTGCATCGGGGGTAGACAGCGATCTCCTCCCGAGCATGAATGCGAACATGGTAAGTAGAAGCTTGTGACCAATGTGAAGATGATCAAACGTCCCCCCTACAGCGACGGAAAAGTGGTTCACGCTCTGGCTGGTGGAGGGCTCTGGTGCTGAGGCTTGGACACTAACTATTCCGCCCCGGACCTTGGTCACAGCCTGCTGAGACTTGGACGAGGAAAGAAAGATCTTTAATACCCGCTCACCCTCTTCGCTCTCGACTGAATAGACAGTGTCCCAGGTTCGCGAACTCTTGGCTAACGTGTGCATGTCGATGACCGGCCCTTGCAGCTCCTGCTCTGGAGTAGCATCGGGTAGGGGCGCCGTCTGGCCATTCCTGGGATACGCAACAAGCACCACGCGAGCATCGATGCCTTGAACAAGCTCGGTGTCGATTGCTTCTCTGCTCGTAGTGATGCATATGAGCTTATAAAGGTCGGCTACAAGCTGCTGAGTAGCAGCGTAGTGCGGCGCCCGCGGTGCATCAAGATGGCCATACAAATGCGGACATGGTAATGCAATTTCTAAAAGCGTGGAACCTTGGGCCAGCGCCTTCAAGACAGTGAATAGCGGCGCGTTGTAGGCGGCCTTGAGTGATGCATACGTCGATGGCGATGGTGCGGGGGGCAGCAGCAGCAGTGCACGGCGGACAGGCTTGTGAGTCGGCGGCATAGTGGCAAGCCGAATCGTGATAGAATAATTTTATATCGTAGTAAAAAATTATATCATACCTATATAGTAATAGAATAGTTGTTTTGCGTGGCTGTACTATGGTTGAATCCATCATCCGATGACGCCACCTACGGTCCATATCACGTGAGTGTGTAAGTACATCCCTATCGATAAGCCACCCACCTTCCTCTCATGCTCCTTCAGAGTCCTTCTTACCCACATTCGGCAACAGCCACAGACTCAATCATGTCAACTATACAAACTGCACCAGTCAGCATTCCCCGCGTCGCAATCACATACTGCACACAATGTCGCTGGATGCTACGAGCAGCTTATGTAACAACTCGCCTCCCGAGGTACATGTTTAGTCCAAGCCGCGCTAACACATAAGCCGCAGTTTGGCCAAGAACTTCTATCTACTTTCGGTACGCAGATAGGTGAGATTGCGTTGATACCAGCTACGGGTGGGCTGTTTACTGTCGATTTGGTATGTGTGCTTACAATACCCCTTCTAAGTGTGTCATGGGGACTGACGCTTCATAAGACATATGTACCCGTGTCAGCGGAAGATGGTGAGAAATTTGAGGTGAAGAAGGTGTTGCTTTGGGATAGGAAGACTGAGGGAGGTTTTCCAGGTACGCATAGTTGTTTTAGGTTGGATGTAAATGGTAAGGGCTTATATGATGCAGAGACAAAGGTGCTAAAGCAACGGGTTAGAGATTGTATTGACCCTAACCGCGATTTGGGGCATTCGGACAAGCATGGGAAGAAGAAGAAAGAGGAGGAGAAGGAAGAGGAGAAGACTGAGGGGAATGATGAAGAGCAAGAGCAAAAGAAATTGAGTGAGGGGGTAGAGGTAAAAAGAAATCCAGATGGGACGGTCTGTGAGGACTGCAATGCTTGAAAAAGAGAGATATCGTTCCGTTCGCTGTGTGGTATACTAAACGCCGTAAGACCTTCGATATGCATGGCCGCACGCCTTCCACTAGAGCGTGGATCCTGTTACCCAAACGCCAAAAATAGAACAGTATAGCAAAAGATGGGTCACACTCATATGCGACCTAAAGCCCCCGGTTCCGAGCATTGAAGAACTATCGTCCATGTCGAGGGTCAATCACCACTAACACCTCAGCGACCATAGCGGTCGACCTTGTTGAGACGCTTCGTCAGACGGATATCCATGCGATGCACGTTCTTGCGCATGAGCTCCATCTCGCTGTTCAGGCGCTCAAGCTGACGGTCGGCATTTCTAGAAAATTTGTGCATGTATTCGCGGATATCTTCAGGAACTCGGCAGTCCATCAACGGTGTAGAATCTTGTTGCGCTGACGAGAAGTAGGTGCCTTGCTCATTGGGAATACCCAGTGCTTCCACAAGGTTGTCAAGACGTAGACCGTGAGACTCGGAAGCGTCTGCGAGGTCCTTGTAACGCTGACCAAGATCCTCCAGTTGAGCGGTGTAAGCCTCGCCTGTGAGATTGGTGATGCTCTGGGTGCGACTAATGAGGTTCATGACCTGCGTATGTAAGTTGCTATTTGGATTCAGATTGCCTAGATTGCAACTACTGTTTCCAAAAAAGCGGGCTGTTGTAAGAGTGATGGCGACACTTGTCGCGACTCCGAGGATGAAACCAGCGGCTTTCCACAGCCAGCTTGTACGTGACGAACTTTGGCGAGCCTCTCTCTCCGCGATGAGCTCTTCGATGAGGGTAACATCAGCGCTATTATAGGATTCCTCAATAATAAGTGATTTTCGGAGCAAGTCAAGTGCTGCATATACGCGGTCAGTTGCTCTCGTACAGTGCTTCAGCAGCTTTTTCAGCTCGCTGGTGACTGCACTGTCCTTGCTCTCAGCATTCGGGGATGAGTCTTCGATCTCGTTGAGACAATTGGCGGATTTGTCACTCATGACGCCCATAGCGAATACAGCGATTTGGCTGACAGAGAGAGATATTCGCGTCGCTTTGCTAAGGTATGTCTTGACTTGAGTGCGTGGGAGATGAACAGTCTCGAGTTTGGCCGCCACTTTATCCAGATCGCCGATGGTGCGACTAACAGTGCGGTAACCGTCGAACTTATTCCACTTATAGAGGGGCTTGTTGCTATTCTTCTCGGATTGTATATACTGCTTGAGCTGAACCATGGCTTCTTCCACTTTCTCCATGGCACTGAGAATGTCATTTGTGACGCGACAGAGACGTTGGGCCTACCAATCTTGTTAGCTCTATACGCGCTGTACCAAACACGTGATACTTACTTTGGCTGAGAGAGTTTGATTGCCCATGTCGCTGCGCGCAGCGGTTGCGCCGTCAACCGTGTGTAACTGCTCTGGCCTGCGCTCAAGCTTGGATGCTGTAATATTCATTTCGCGCTCAGCGCCAATGCTGCTGCTCAGGGGCGCATGGCCCTGGGATTGTTTGGGTGTATTTGCTGTTTGCGTGTCACAAAGCTCTGATGAGCCCGAGCGAGTGTGACCATGGTTGGCAGCATATCGCGCAGTGCCCTTTCCATTAGCAATGCCAGTCATCCTTAGTGATCATCAAAGTCTGGTCTCTTTTCGGGCGCAAGTCGGCTGGATCCGTATATATGCAGAGAGATGTTGAAGGAATAAGGTAGAGATCAGCCAGTCGCTATCGATTGGCGGGGTCACAGCACAGGTGCGCGTGAAGTTGGTTTTTCACCCTCACGTTGTAGGAGTGAGGTGAATTTGCTCGCCAACGATTGGCTAGAAGCAAAGCCTCTCAACTAGCGTGTTTTCCGCATTGAACAGCATCAGCCAACGCGTAGAGCCACACCAAAAATATAGGAGTGCAATGATAGGGGCCTACGGAGCTTTGATCTCAGTGAAGAGGGGGACATGAATGACATGTTGCTTTTGTTCGTATCTAGACAGCTAGGTAGGATATTTTAGGGGACAACGAAACACGGCGACTTAGCCCAGACGCAATGTGCACGCTCAGTCGACGTATGAAAAAGGCACCAGGTATCCCAAGTGTTGGGTCGATATGCCGAAGATGATACTACCAAAGAATGAAGCCAATAAGGTGTTTACGGACGTGGTAACCAACAGTTCACTGCAAGATAATGTGCTAATGCACTTCTAGATCGAACGCCCGCAGTCCGTGAACGAGGTGTGGTGGGCGGATATCGTGATTAAAAGGCCGCGCGGATAGAGAGATTGTTGCACAGACAGGGGTCGCTTGCACACTCTGTTTGGTCTTGCTGGCACCAGTTTATCCGTAGTATCACTGTTATCTGGGGTCGGAGAATTGGTTGGCGGGATATGCAATGCGGGATACCTGTTTCTAGCTATTCAGTGCTGCATGTTGGAGCAAGCATGTTCTCTAGCTACAGCACTAGCCTTCTCTTTCTAGATGACTACGTACACCTCCTCTACGGGAAGAATTAAAGGCGGGGTGCGGCTGCCGTATGCTGAGCATGCTGTCTCAGAAGTGGCGCGTATAGTTGCCGCATGTTGGCCAGGTGTAGTTCTAGATGACTACGTCGAGTAGACGTACACAGTATACGCAGCAGGAGGGACTTGGCACGACAGACTGACACCAGTCGCACCATACGGGTAAGCAACAAGCGTGATGTTGACATATTGTGGGCGAGGCCCAGAACCCGGCATAGCGGTCAGGACGTCTGTTTCATGACCCGTGGCAGAAGACGCATAATAATTCGAAGGTCTGTGACAGATAGCATTGTTTGGAATGCCTATGGCAAGGTTGGTACTACCGGTAGGCGGCGCGGCAAGGCGAGCAGGTCACACAACCGCCACAGCAAGCGAACGTTGGCAACACACCAGGCCAGTGCATGTAGTGTATCGATGGCTGTTGATGGACCATACGGCTGGTGTGCGGCTAGTGGAAGGGATCATGCCCTCATGAAGTTTGAAGTGAGGAGAGCCGAGCCCTGCAACGAGCCTAGAACGACGATCATGGCGGGCACCACGGCTTCCCCACTCCGACTTGTCAAAAGAACATGGCCACTGACACCTTGACACCATTCGTTGCTTTGTTGCGACGCGCGCCCACTGGCGACTGCACGGACGGCATCTTGGAAGGCGATATCGCCATGCAAGTCAACATTACGCATCCGCGCTGGCAGATGGCTGCGACAATTGCGAGCTGTGAAACCCTTGCGAGTCACCTAACCCACCCCCCATCTGCCCAGCTACGCCAAATGCCGTGCCGCATACCGCGACAAATACCATCACCTTGGCCAGCAGAGCTTCTGTCATGCTGCCGTTTGCTATGAACATCATGACGCGGGCCGTTCAGAACATATGCTTTCTGACGGCGCCACTCTTACCACTACACCATCCAAATCGAGCATCAATCTATCCCTGGCGGCTGGGAAGCCCGGCGACGTGGAGGCGACTAATGTACGCCACTGACTGCCGATCCCGCATCGGGGAAGATCATGGCGCACATCCCGTTCTACGCGCAACTGCAGACACTGCCACACCAAACAAAAGCGCCAGTGTGTGCTCGACCGGCGTCGCATCCTGGCCATCATGACAGCTGAAGGATGGGGGGCCCAACAAGGGTCTCTCGACATACAATACAAATTTGCTTGTTGTCCCACGTGCGGCTGCGACAACCTTCTGCTTAGTTCCGACTTCACCGGAGGGACTAGAAAAATCGATGCCAGAGAATCCCTGTCTGTGCTCGTCGAGCATCTCAGTCTGCGGCACGCATGCACCCTCTTATTTAGCCCGACATGTCCTGGATGCCTAGCGTTGAGGAGCCTCACCAGCTTTTGAGGAGTCCTTGCCGCACCTCATCGAGATCTCGAAGCTTCTCCATCGGCAGAGCTAGGTCTGTGAATCACAATCTTTCCGTCATTCCGTCGGTCGGGCTTCTTCCTCCGCGAAAGCCATCAGTTACATCTTCAACAACACGTCATAGCCTGGTTGTAGGCCATCGCATACCCTCTGGCTTTCCCGGGTATGATACCGTGACCAGTGCGATCCCCCCCACAACGAGACGAAGGTCCTCAAGTTGCTCCGCGACAATACCAACTTCGATGCAACCCACCAAGATTCAACGGTGGTCGGGCTTGACACGCACTGCAAAGGACTGGGACCACGGCCTAAGAAGAGTATGTTGAATCATTCATACTCCAAGACTTTGCTAACAGCGCAAAAGGATCCCGAGCTGTGGTATGAAGATGGTGACTGCTACGTTCATCTACATGCAAGAGGTGCTTCGCGGCGCGGCCCATCCTTTCGTATACCCTTCGCAGTACTGCGACAGAAAAAATGCAGCGCCATGCTAAGTCAGTGCGATGCTCACATCACATCTGCTTCGGGCTTTGCTTTCGAACCGCTAAGACGAATGCCCAGTTCACTGACTAATGCGAATCGCCAAGCAAGTTCAGTTGAGCTCTTCATACCTACGCCTGACGATATTGCCCGACAAGATGCCTTTAGGTGGCATATCACAACACGCAACTTCTTCGCTTTCCTGCTTGGGAAGCCGCTAGTGGGCGAGCACATGGGTCAAGCCTTTGTGGATCTTCAAGAAAGGTTATATCTTTTCCGGCCCAATCATGCCAATAATCGCGAGGATTTCCTCGACTTTATAGAAAATCTAGGATATCGGAATTTAGTCGAGTGCACTGATTATGCGCTCGCGAGCCTTTACTACGCAGAGCATTACAAACTCAGAGACGTCTGGGTTGACGCGTTTGCCCACTGTGTTGGCATGAGCGACAGCCTCGTTCTCAGCCCAGAATTCCCGGTATGATGGTTCCGCACAGTGATCGAGGAGTGGCACTAATACCTTACAGGCGATATCAAGACTTACCAAAGCTTTGATCAAGCGAGCTCATATCGATGTCGACTCCCATCTTGGACGCGTATCGATTGCCCTCAGCAATTTCCTTGAAGAAGATCTCTCACCGAGCTATCTTGGATTGACAGATGCGACTCGAAGCCACCTCGACCGATTTCGTCGATTCCTACATTCCTTCTACGTCAATAAGTTTGGTTATTGGCCGCCACCACAGGGAATTTCTTTTCCCAAAGCCCTCTACAAGTCTATGTACTACGACTTCAAAAGTCTATACGACTATCTCGTAGATACAGAGTCGACCATTGATATCTCGTCCCAAAAACCAGCGAGTGGTGGCATATGCGTTCTGCAGAATGTCATTACGTTTGATCATAGACACCATTTCAACTCGCAACCACACCCGCTGCCACTCCTACCAACATACCTACCGCCGCCGAAAAGAACAGACTCATACAAGGCGCTGAGACAGCTGACCCTAGCGTCTCAGCACAACAAGACACACACCCATCACGCTATGATTGATGCTTTGATGGCTGCAACTAATACTTCAAGTCGAAATATGGAAGAACCTAAGATCATACATGCGTACATGCAATTTGAGGAGGCTCATGCTGCAAATAGCAGTCAGCGTGGAGAAAAGATCTCTGCAATGGACGCCCGTAAAGTAAGATGGCTGTTGATATACGGCACTCTGCAATACCTAGTATCCGCTCTTCAGTCTCCGAAAGAGGTCCGTGATGCCGAAACTCCAGAATACCCATTGTGTTACGTTGCCGAACCGATCATGTCGATTGCAAACTGCGGGGATGCGACCCCTTTGGCGACCCCTCTGGCGACTTCCCCCATCCAGGCACCCGAGAGATTTGACGATACCGCGTCGGAGCCTCACTCCAGCCCTTATTCGATCGAACCGGATTGCCAAAGGGAAGACTATTTTACGCCAACAAATCGAAGTCGCCGTGGGTCCTTGGAAGTAGCACCGCTTAAAATCCCTCAGTCGCAGCGCGAATCATCGTGTGTGCGCTTCTCCGCTATACGTTCACTGTCCACTCGGAGCTCACGGAGGAACAGTATGACGTCTGCGCAAAACTCACCGAGCACTCTATACGGATACGGTGAGGACTTGCACCTTTCAGTGCCATATTCTCCGCCTTTTGCGAAGCCCCGCCCATCATCGTCCGTTTATTCCCAACAATCACCAACATCGATAATATTCGACGAGCAGAGGCTCGAGACATCGTGGTTTAGATCACGAACACCTTCTGGCCCAATAAGCAGGCAGGCCTCTATAGCTAGTATCGATGCTGGTCCTCTGAGTCAGAGTGTCTTCGTTGGCACTGGAGAGTCTCCCTGTCGATCAGACAGCACTAGTTCCACCGGAAGTTCAGTGTGGAGCGAAGGAGCAAGTGCGGTTTCATCAAAGTCTAGCACGCACAGCGAGCATCTTACTCTCAAAGCGAGCGATGCAGAAGAGAGCGGCTTATTAGGCGGTTTTGTCTCGGTCGGGCCAATAGACACGATTAGCAGCTCACCCACTGCGCCCAGCACAACAGAAAGTCACATCCACCCACTACTGCGAAAGCAGTCCCAAAAACACGAATTCCAGTTTGGTTTCGACATTGAGCCACCAAGCCCCCACCGCGCTGACGAAACGACTGATGTCACCTCCGCCATCGGTATGGCCGTGTCTACGCCGCCTGCACCACCCATGTCTAGCGTACAACTCGCCATGGAAAGACAATGCAACTTTGCTCCCTTTGGCACTCCGTCACTCATCTCACAGGAGGAGTTATTTCTCTCCTCACAATGCCTGTCTGCACCATCATCATTTTCAGAGAGTACCCCTTCGTCTTCTTCCAGGAGGGATCGCGCAAGGTCGTCGACTTTTAGCTCACCACCAAGCGGCTACTGGGAGCAATATAGAGCTACGCTCACACAACAAAAGGCACGATCAAATGCTGGGTCGCCGGCGCCGTCCATGTCGAGGTTACCTACTGTGTTCAAGGTACCTTCGTTTCGCCTCTTCACGCCAGGCGAAGAGGAAGATCGCGATCGCAGCGTCAAGAGTGAGCGGAGGAAGTCGACGTTTTGGCGAAGATGATCTTGCTCACCGCTATATACGTGCCTTTGTGTGTTTTTGAGCGTTGTTCTTCTCTCTCTTTTTTTTTACACGGTCCTCCGAGCAATGTGTCCCGGCTTTACCTTTGTAACGCAAAAAACTTTTAAAACATTGACATCGTTGTATACCCACGAAATTACAGAGTAATTTTTTTTTTCCTCCTTGTTCTTTCTTCGCTTGTTACGGAGGCAAAAATAGTTATGATTCGACATGATTTGCATGAATAATCGATTAATAATCTATTTGTTTTTTTGTGAGCAATGCAACTTCTTCTCGTCTTCGTCTTACTTTGTCGCGAGTTGATTGCGCCCGTCCTATGTACCTGCTACAAGAGCACCGACACGTACACATCGATGCATGCCATGACTTCCGAGTAGTATGGGCATTGCTAAGATGTTACAAGAAGATAGAAAGAGAGATACGGGGTATATATACAGTATGTACAAGTATAAAATTTCTAATCTCAAGACGCAGGCAGGTCTATCCCCACTCGATCTATCATCTGTGGAAGACCATGAAAATCCTCCTCCTCCTCCTCCTCCGAGAAAGTGTGTATATCTGTCATTTCACCTCGTTTTCTCTCGTGTTGTTTGCTCACTCATTCAGTTGGCAGGTTGTTGTTGCGCTGTTTTACGGGGTTATTTTCCCCCTTGTTGTTCGTGCTTGCGAAAGAAAAAGGCCCGATCCGGATCTCACCCTTTTAATCTGGTGGTTGGATCCCCTCCCCCCTGCTAGCTACGTAGGATAGCATGCAACAGCCAGGGCGACAACTGTGTGTGCTGTTGCTATTATTAGTTGTGAGATGAGATTAGGTGACGTCCTTTGTTTTGTTTATGTCGCCCTGTTTCCTGTTCCTGTTCTGCAGCCTTGCGTATGGGATTAGACCAGACTTTGTCCTAAGACTGCCCCATCCTATTACCTAAACTTGGAGTGTGGCGCTGGGAAGCGGCTTTTTTTTGACAATTTTGTAACTACACAGGGAGTACAGTACATGCTCCCATAATTTGCCCCAGAACCATGGGGGGGGGGGGGGTATCAGAAGTCACCGCTACTTTCGTTCGATACGAGTAAACCTATTCGTAAAGAAAAATGTTGGCAATGGCATCGTGTTTTTCACAATTATGACAGATTTCTTCTCACCACAGCCAGCGGAGAGCCCAAAGAATCCAACAAACATTATACGAAGTCTCCAAAGTCTTCAAGGCGGCGGTGACGGTAGTGGTGCCGATCAGTTTACCGGTACTTGTTGTTTTCCGACGCACCAACGCCAGAACGAGGGGCCCGTGTGAAGATAAACACGAGGTATGACCGCATTAACCGAGCGATGACCGAGGAGTTGGGGTTATTATTATCTTGTACAGTGAAATTTCCCTCCAGAGCAGGAGAGCTATAAAGTACGGAGTACAAGTAGCTGGTTCATCCCATCCCATCCCCATCTTCTCCATCTTCTACCAACTCAACTCATCAGCCAACCAACCACCAACCACCATCATGCAGCTATCCACCCTCTTCCTCTTCGGCGCCGCCACCACCGCCCTCGCCACCCCCATCGCCGCCGCCAACCCCTCCTTCGAACACATCTCCATCTCAAACTACACAATCACCACGCTCGGCGGCCAAGTAACCTACGTCTCCTTCCGCCTCTCCGGCCTCGACGCCATCGACCTGCTATGCCGAGAGTACGCTTTCGACAAGGTCCCCGCCGACCGTGCCATTTCCTGCAGCGGAAGCAGCGTCTACAGCTTCAACCTTGTTTACAACAAGAATGACACGAGTGGCTATGGCCAGCAGTTTTTCCACGCGTATGGTCCTGGGTAAGTTTGAGTGTTTTTTTTTGGGGATGGAAGAAGGAGATGAGCTAATGTGATGATAATAGTGTTGGTCTCGGAGGCGCCGGTGCGGTTCCTACAAAGTGCTGGAAGTTCGAGGAGAATGGTCCGGAGACGTGCACTCAGAATGCTGATTTTGCTGCTACCCTTCATTAGAAAGGGGGGAAGAATAGGCCAAGTAGCTACTCTTCAGTAGCTAAAAGAGTCCCCCTCCCTCTGCTTGTGCATAACAAGTCCTTTGTAAATACTTTTTCAGTGGTTACAGATGTTATTCTAGACATGGGGTGCGCGCGGCGTGCCAGTTCTGGGCTGACTGACGCGCATTACCATATATACATACTATCATTATTCTATTCATGAATCAACTTTCATCGTTGATTTGTTCTGAGCTTTTTTTGGTTATAGCTTGCGTCCTGGTAGGATGGACTTGCGTCTTAGAGCAACGCCGATACCACTTTAGGGAAATGGGTTAGCGATAAATGTGGAGAGAGAGAGTCATGCAGTTAGATACGTACCCCGTATAGGTTTGCCAACGTCCCCAAATTAAAAACGTCTTCCCGATCACGATGTCGGTACTGAATCGGGAAAATTTCTGTAGGCACAAGAAAGAGACACCGAAAAAGGCTTACGCATAATAGGTACACTGTACATAATGTAATGCGCAGGTCCCCTCGTGTTACTTGTTGCTATTGTTAGGTTGAGTTAGGTAGGGTACATACAAAAGCGGCCCGGTTAGGTATGTTGTTGTGGGGATCGTGGGGATCGGAGGCGGTGGAGTTGGAAATGGAAATGTGAAGAGGGCTTTTGCATACAGTAGCATGTATAAGTGTAATTATAAGATGTACTCCGTAAGATGCGGTGGTTCAAGCAAGTCTTGTGTAGGTAAATTTTTGCCGCGGATGAAATTGAACTTGTACATACTAAACTCTCTTCTTATAACAACCATATTCAAGTACATACAGAGTATACCTGCGTGCGCCCTATCTGCGTGGATGGGACAGTCGTTGGACCAATTCTTACAATATCCTGGGTAGATGTATCCAGATCAATTCCCTCGTCGCGATGAGGAATAGTCGTATTTGAAGGCGAAAATGAAACCAGAATACGACAACGACGTGCCCTTCCTCTCCACCGTGCGCACCCACTCATCCACCTAGGCCGACAAAACTCGTTAGCTAATCCATAATCTCCTCCTTCGTAAACAGTGTTGGATTTTTCTCGCGATGATGCAAGTCAAACGCGCAATCACCCACTCGCAGCAGCAGCAGCGCGTCGTCGTCCCCGCCCCCCTCCTCTTCCTCGTCCAGAATAGTACTCAATAGTATCAAACCCCTGCCGGACACCCTCTTGAAAAGCCTGCATAACCTCCTCATGAACATGTCCTCTCGAACGAAGCGCTACCGCAAAGGCACTAGCAATACCACTCGCAGTAGTATCCTCATCCGTCGAGCTGTCCTTGTGGATATACAAAGAATCGACGAGACTAGCGATCAAGGCTTGGATGTGGGCCAAGCTCACGTCTTTGCGGTGCATACCGAATGTTCTTGATATGGAAGCGATGGCGAGCGCTGCTGGAATGTCGAGGACTTTGTTTTTTGAGCGCATTTGTGACGAAACGTAGCGTGTTCTCCGTCCGGGCTGGATGCATTCGAGGCTTAGTGTGTCGCTGCAAGCTTTATCGCGGTTTGATAACGACTTCAGGTCGGCAAGTGGAAAGTGGCTGAGTATAGTGGCGGCAGGCAGGGAGGCCCAGATCATACGTTCAGCGATTCCTTTATACCTTGCCCACCATGCTAAACCTTCACCTTTGAGCATCTGCATTATTTCCGCTGCATGCATAGTTTTATTTGGTTCCTTCAGTAACGGGTGATCCAAAGCGACAATTGCGATCCTTGGATTTTCCATCGCTGATGCCTTCACCATGGCTTGGAGGAGAGAGGTTGAAACAGAGACAAAAGTCGAAGCGCCGCCACTGAGGGAAAGGTGCAAGTTCGAAAAAATCTTTAATGCTTGTAACCCCTGGCCCCTCGGGGAAAACGGCGGTGGATGATCGCCAGTCCAGAATCTGGCGAAAGCTTCACTAACGAAGCCTGATGTCTCTGAGAACGTAGTACGAGATTTGTCGTCCCACACGCGGAAGCCGATTTTGCGTGGAAGAGGTTTAAATGGCGGCGGTTCATCCACGTCGAACCACGCTTCTTTGAAATCCCATTCGGGACTGACAGCTAGGGTGGTATACCCTAGTACACAGTCTTTTATTCGTGGTCCGGGCTCTAGCTCTGGTTCGGGTGCTTGTTCTGATTCTGGCTCTGGCTCTGGCTCTGGCTCGCCAAGCTGCGGTCGTAAAAGTCTCTCCCGCTCCTTCTCAGCAGCCCGTCGAACGAGAGATTTATGGTACTTTCTCGTCTTTGCCGACTTGGCAATGCGTGCTTGTCCTGTATTGAAAACCACTTCTTCTGTCCGCCTTGCTAGGCTTATACCAAACTGGACCGCCGTTTCTTCGATGATAGTGCGGATCTCATGATAAACACCCCCGGGGTCATCAAATGGAATTGATATTATGTGCTGGAACTCTGGAAACGCCCGACCGCCGTATAAAACAATATGGTTCCTGAATTGGTTTCGTATGACCCGGTGTCGAAGGTTCAGACCCGTGACCTCGTTGAAGACCTTTGAGATAGCTGTTGGATCTGCATCATCGTACCATCTATTGAGAATACTCAATAGCGCTCGTTCGTCCTCGTCCCATTGATGGGAAGGGCCTCCCTCAAGATTTCGCAAAGCGACTAGTGAGGGTATGCCGGTACTGCAAGGTACAACATCTGCCGTGTTTCGAAAGGCTGGCATACTAGAGTCTAGAGGTCTTTGAAGCCAATCAGTATTCTCGACAAGGCCAAAGGTTTCGGGATAATGGCTCGTGGTGGTTGGACAGCTGCCAAAATTCAGTTGTCAGCTGAAGCCAGGTCGGGTTGAACGCGACGCGCTTTCGCGTCATAGAAGTCCATGGAAACTCTCGCCCCATATGTCATACAGTAGGTGCATTGGCGTGTAGCATAGTGAAAGAAGTGGCGACGTGAAGCCGTCGCCATTACCCAAAGATGATAGGGAAGGTCTGTCTCAGGTGAGTTGGCAAGGACAGTGTGACATGTAGGGCAAGGCAATCAAATGCAGAATGACCGCGAAAGCGGAAAGGCACTCGTTATTGAGACTGATTAGGTAAAGGTAAGAGCAGAGGTCTTCAAGAGCAGATGTTGTAGGTAAAAGACTCGAGTTGATATGCAAAAGCAGAAGAGCTGAGATGTGTAGGATCTCGAAACAACAGATACCCCCCACGCTACGTTACATTCGTTATTCAATGATGAGTCGTTGAGAGTCATACGAAATAGAGGGTACAAGACTTTTGGCTTGAGACATCCTAGGCCAAGGATGGTCATTGAAGAAGATGTGTGTTCAAAGGAAAAGAAACATATCGTGAGCGCCTGCGCCATGCGTAGTGTATGCCGACTGTGGGGAAAGACCAGCTGGTGTGAGCAGGGAAGCAAGAAAATAGGCGAGGATGTTGGTGCGCCTGAAAGTTACTTTGCAGATTAGTCTGGGACTCCATGTCGAAACTAGGATGAGAGCAACGGTGAGGGATTTTCCGATGTTGCATAAGCGCCTGAATGTAGTGCTGTGGCTGCTGCGAACGTGCATATGCGAGGTTTAAAGGCCGCATACTGGATGCGACGCGTGACCGCACCTGCAGACGGGCCATAGCCGACCGCAATTTGCTCTTACGCATCGGGTGGTAATCATCACCACCATCAACGAATACACCATGCGGACATGTGCGTTGCTTGCCATCTCTGAAAGACAAAGGTCACTTATTTTTGACCGTGCTCGGTGCAAATCCTCCGCACAACCCATTTCTCCCAAAACTTCCGTTGCTGATTAGTGACCATGATGCCATCATCACCCAAAGCCTCGACACTATCCATGTGGCCGTTGCAATTACACCAAGTAACCGAAGCCGGGGTGTCTGGCATGGGCGGGAAGTGTAAAATGCCACCTTGCTCTGGCTCATCGGTCTCTGCATCCGAATCTGTGCCAGCCATAGAGCTGCCGTCGGGTTCATCTCCACTACCACTGTGGTCATCCAAGGCATTTAGATCATCTTGCTCGTGTTCGAATTCCCAATCGCTTTCGTCACTGCTGTCGCTTCCAACCAGTGGATCGTCTGGAACTTCGGCCCCCAGGACTACCTGCTCATCGAAATGTCTCTCGTAGTCGATTCGTCTTAGACTAACCCAGTCGAGCTTGGTAAGATCATCTCGTAAACATGGGAGCACATCGTTCCATCGGCTGCCTTCCTTGAGAAGCACATCGCGAAGGCGCAGACCGCGCAATGTCTCTCTGTGTCTCTGAGCTAGTCCAATGATTTCTTCAGCATCTAGACGCCATGCTTGGATCCCGAAAGCCTGTAGTTTTTCCCATTTGACATTGTGGAAAAGCTCTTCTAATCGAAGGGTAAGAGGTCGGTAGGAAGGAAAGCCGATGTGTACTGCCTCTATGTTCTTTGCAGCGGTGAATACGGCCTTGGACAAGGGGGATAGACGGCGCATGCGTTCATCCAAATCCGTGCTATCGTCAAAATGTAGCTCTAAACAAGTCAAGCGTTCAGCAAGGACGCCCATGGCCGTAGGCGGATCGTTAGCGGCACCTAGGACACTTTGAGGACTCAGCATAGGCGAGGAGAAGCGTGAGCATGGTGATCGCGATTCAAGGAGGGCCTGTCCCATAGTCTTTGCGCTGTGTAAGCAGGCTGGTGGCCACTTTGGCACCAAATCGGTCAGTTCGTCGAATTGCCTCATGTAGTTGATCAGTTCGCCCTCTTCTCGATCCTGCACACGCAGAATTTGAACATGCTGCAGGGAGGTAAATCGTTGAAGGGCAAATTGTAGGACTCGAGCATCTTCTCTTGTCCTTACAATCTCCTTTTGTTCATTCACCTTCTCTTGAAAGCGGCGAAGATCAACAAGGCCGAGGCTTTCTGGGCGTGTACGGAGGAGTTCTTGTATGCGTTCCCGCCCTGTTGATGGGTCAGTGAGGTGCGGACAGGCCAAAAGCTGGGGCAGGTACCTTCGGCGTAGAAGAAGGGGACCATGTAACTAAACTTCTTCACACGGCCGGCAATGTGCGGCTCATTTGCGATGCTCTCCAGACGGCCAAGTCCCCTCCGAGAGAAGCGTGTGGTGACGCGCGAGAACTGATGGATGACGCCGAGGTCGGAGAACTTCCTGCAAGTCAGACGGAAGGCGGCGATGGTTTGCACTTGGTCTTCCTCCTGCGGGACAGGCAGCTTGAAGCTCTCCTGGGAGAGGTAGGCGCGGCGCTCCAGACTGATGGGCTTTTCTGGCTCAGAGGCAACATATTCGAGGATGATGCGAAGAAGCTCATCGGCAAGATCGAGGATACCCATTTTATGTGGGACCATGCATGACGGCTGTAGAGAAGACTCTCTACCACGAAGCTTGCCAGCTTGCCAGGAGCGCACTGGACCGTGGATATAGAGGGTCAGTTGGGGGCAGGAAAAGTTCGGGCCGGGTCGGTTGACGTTGACCGATGTGGCGGCAAGTCGTTGGATAGCAAGGGCAGCAGCAGGTGCTCGTCTTGTGACAACGTGGTGTTATCCGACGGCAGCGTTCTGTCAAAGTCCGGGACGATGGCAGGCGGAGAGAGACCAGACAGAGGGGCACGGTCGGGGAGAGACAGGCAAATGCATGACCACTCTGCCAGTAGTCAGCTAAGCGTCGCTGAAGTTGCGGAGGACGACTGGACACGCAGCCTGCACTTGCAAGCCCCAAACCCTGTCCGCCGGCTGCAAGGCTCCAATAGCACACGCCCACTTAGCCTGCAAACCGCCTAGCGCTCACATGACCTTCTCTCGACGCGGCCGCCCGCCATAAGCACCCGTCGAGACACGGGAACATGGCTCCTCCCGAGCGTCAAGAATCGATTCGTCGTTGTTGACGGCTGCACAACATGACGGGGCGGGGACAGCAGGCCGTGCCTGTTGATTCGAGGCCGCTGGCGCAGGCTCCCCACTGAATCCAAGCACGCTTCGAATCAATTTCCGCCGCCTCGCTGCGTTGCCAACAAAGCATGCATCTGATGCGCCTGTGACGCCAATCCGCCTGTGACGCCAATCACCCGACCCACACAGCGTCACCCGCACTATTCCCACTGCCGTGTACTTGGGTGGCCTTGGCCCGACGCAACAAGAGACATGAACATGTCTCTGCTGACGACACCAGCACGGCCGCCGGAGACGTGTATCAAGCAGCATGCATGCGCCGAGGGGAGGCTGCGTGCTGCGTGCTGCGTGCTGCGTGCTGCGTGCTGCGTGCTGCGTTGCCACGAATCGTCTGCATACATGGCATCAGTATACTGCCTAGGCATGTAGTATTCATCGGCCTCGCCTGATACCACCAAGTTCCACATCATCGCCATGCTGCTGCAGCATTCTGCAGTGATACCCGTAACTCCCGCACCCGCAGCTGGGGCGAGCACACGATAACGATCGCCTACCTCCAACGCGGCCGGCAACCATGTCGACGGCCATGACCGACTATATCGACTGAGTGGTCGTGTAACAATGATTTCTCACTTTCCACTAACCAAAATCTCAAAATCTCAACAACGCCTCAAACGCACTCCACCTGCATCCTTTAGCAACGCATTGACTGAAAATCTATTCTTTTTGAAAAGCTTTTGATACACATCTTGTGTAGTATGCAGCATGTCTAGTAGAAAAAAAATCTGAATTTGATAGTAGTGGTGCCACACTTTCGAGGAGAGCTAGAGTTTGGTGTTCGTAAACGGTCTTGGCAATGCTTGGCGATCGGACTTTGGTGAAAAAAACTCCAATCATAATCGAATTGTCAAGACATTTTGGCTCCCCCTTGTGCAAGCATATATTTTTAGAGTCTATTCTTCTTCAAGTGCTTTTCTCACCTACTTTAGCCAGAAGATAATATAATCTAGAGAAAAATTGAGTGGTAGTTGTGCGACGGAGAGAGCGTTTTTCGGGTCGTGGAGTGATGGACGGCTGTCCCTCACCTGACAGCGACAGCGACGTGTTGCACTACAAGCAGCTCGACCGACAACGTCATGAGAACCTGCAATGTCGTGTATTGTTGCACAGATTCTCACTCTAGATGCCAACTCGACTTGTCATTTTCATGCCGACGGAGAGGAGTCTCCTCGACTCAGAGTGGGCCACATATCGCTAGACGCTGGGAGACGTGTCTTGGGTTGGGTCTTGGGCGTCGTTTTGTTACGTCGGTTAGGGGGTACCCTGAGTTATGTGCGCTCACTCTGTTTGCGACAAAGTCCAGTACTGCTCGCTCAGCTTGCTCTGGAACGTCTCATCCATATTTATCGTCTTCTTCGCTGGCATCGAGAACGGCTGCTGAGTGGCAGCGTAGTGCGGCGCCCGCAGCGCATCAAGATGGCCGTACAAATGCGGAATGGCAATGCATACGGTACGGCGACAGTGAAGGTGTGGGCGGCAGCAGTGCATGGCGGACACGCTTGTGAGACAGCGGCATAGTGGCCAGCCGACGTGGACGGGCAACAAGAAGCAAGGCACTACAGGCACTACAAGTACGAACGACTCTCGGTCTGGTGGTGATGCGGCTTGCCTGGAGGCGTAGCCTGAATCGCAGGCGAACGGTGCACTCGGACTTCACTGGCGACGGTGAAGGGGAGCGGAGGGGTGGTGGGGAGGGTGAGCCGAGATAGAGCCGGCGGCCAGGGACTCAACACCCAACTGCACCTGTTGGCTCGATGCCTCTGTTGCTTCTCTCCCACAAGCCGCAGCGCCGCCACAGCCCAGGGCCACGCTTTCTTTTGCCCGTGTCAGCGCATTGCGAATTGCAGGCGCCATGCCGTTCGGCCACCCCAACCACCACGCGCACAACGATCCGGCGCAGGGCATCTACGCTGCCGCATCCGCCTTAGGGAGTATGTAGGCTTTCTAAAGCGATGAGCCATGAACATGGACTGATGTGTATACCCGACGGCAGGCATAGGAGCGCCTGGAGGCAATCTACGCAGCGCCACTCAGGGCACTACGCGGGCAGGCACCGACGCCTTCTTGCCCGTGAGCGGGAGCAGCAGCAGCGGACGTGCCCAGCAGCCACAGGCACAGGCACAGGCACCGGGACCAGCAATAAGAGAACGCAGCACCGCCGACGAGCTCCATGTGCAGAATGTACAGAGCAGCGCTGGCCAGCATGTCCCCCCGCCCTCGTCGGCGCCGGCGCAGCAGCCCATGTACAACCCGCCCGACAACTATCGATCGGCGCCCAACATCAGCGTCGACCACGGCACTCCCCAGAGCGCCCACTATGGAGCCGCCCCGGCAGTGCCCGGCAGTCTCCAGCCCGCAGGCGGCTCAGGGCAGGCGCAGCAACAGCAA